>NSJW01000159.1:1138619-1372981 GCA_019955255.1 Castanospermum australe
ATATTCCAATTGCGGCTGACCAAAACTTCATTTCTTCTTGTTGACAAACAACCTGTGCTCCCTTAAAAGCTGGAACACTAGCTTTAAATGTGTTACATGAGCTGTTGGATCTTTGCTATATATTAGAATGTCATCAAAAAACACAAGGTAAACTTTCTTAGAAATGGCTTTAGCATTTCATTCATAAGAGACTGAAATGTGGAGGAGCATTGATAATCAAAAGGCTCACAAGGAACTCGTAATGCCCCTTCAGTCCTAAAGGCTGTTTTGGCGATGTCTTCACTCCTCATCCGAATATGGTGATATCCAGATTTCAAGTCTAATTTGGAAAACACTATGGCCCCTCCCAATTCATCTAACAAATCATCCGCTATAGGAATGGGAAATTTGTTAGGGATAGTTACTTTGTTCAAAGACCGACAATCCACGCAAAACCGCCATCCTCCATCTTTCTTCTTAACTAAAATCACAGGACTAGATAGGGACTAGGACTAGGTCTGATTAGTCCAGCAGCAAGCATATCATCTACTATCCTCTCTATTTCATTTTTTTGGTAATGAGGGTACTTGTAGGGCCTTAAATGAGGTATGGAAGCTCCTTCCTGCAAATTATAGCATGATCTTGTTCTTCCTTGGCAGCCCATAAGCTGTGAAACAAGTCTACAAATTCATCAAGAACAGCTTTGCAACTCAGGTCAATGTGGTGGTCATCTGCTGTGTTGGTGCCGCATTCTTACTCAAGGAAAAATCCTTGCCCATCATCCTGCAGTGCCTTGAACACTGTCTTGAAAGAAGCCGAGGTCTTGGAAAGAGCTGGTTCCCCCTTCAAGGTCATATCCCTCCCTCCCACTCGTAGCTTGAGTGTCAACTCTTGGAAGTTGGCCCTTATTTCTCCTAAACCCTCCAGCCAATCAATTTCCAAAACCACATCTGCTCCACCAAGATTGAATAAGAAAAAATCATGATTAATGCTCATTCCTTGCACCTCCATAGTTATTCCCTTTCGTACTCCTTGACATCGGATTTTATGTCCATCTCCTACCTTCACCAAATATTCCTTAGTTCTTGTTACTGGCAGCTCAACCTTAGCATCTACAGATATGAAATTTATTTGAGGCTCCACATCACTAGAACCACCACTTTACTTCCTTTTGATTCTCCCTACAACTTCGGGGACCCTTGGAGGAAGGCCATAAAAGCTGTGCATTGATAGTGCATGCTTCTCTTCTACTTCTTATCTCTCCTTCTTCCTTTTGCCTCCCTCCTATTCCTCCTCAGGCTCCACTAGCATAACTGTAGTTGTTTGAACTTGCAAATGTGTTCTGGGCTATACTTTCATCAATCTAAAACATAAACCCTTGCTTCTTTTTCCTGCAACTCACCTCACTCAGCCTCTTAAATCTAGCTTCCTTCCTATTACGGAAGCTATGTGCAGCTACATGGCTCTCTACATAATTGTCCCATTAGAATTAGGCTTAGTGGCAGCTGTTGATATTTGGACCCGCCTCCCTCCTTCCTGACTGAATTGGGCCTTGGCCCAACATCAACAGAAGCTGTTTTTTGGACATATATGTTGATGAACCCCCTGGAATTGGCCCATTCTTCCTCCCAAAGCCCAGTATCTCTCCTCCACTTATTAGGCAGTCATTAATTCTGCCAAAGACCCTAACGGTGTAGGCACCTCACACCTAATCTCCTCCGTAATCCATTCATGAAGATACCCCTGAGTATGTCGTCATTGGGGTTGCAGGGGGGTGCCGACAAGTGCTCAAATTGCTATCGAAACTCCACGACGGTGCCGGTTTGGTGAAGTCCTAGCAAAAGCTCATAGGGATTCTGGGCTAACGATGGCTAGAACTATCGAACAACAGCCTCCTTGAACTCCACCCAAGTCGTGCGTGGATTGCACCCCTCCCACCACTGCTGCCAGTTCAGTGCCTTCCCGTCCATAGCTACCAAGACCGTATCCAATTTCTCTGTGTCCTCCATTGCATTAATCTGGAAGTATCGCTCAATGTGATTTACCCAGCCGAAAGCATCTTCACCGGAGAATATTGGGACTTCAAGTTTCTTCACCTTGTCATCGTACTAAGCATTTCAATGAAGCCTAGTGGTCATTCCACTGGAACCGGCTTCTCCCCCTCCCCTCTTCTCTTTCCCTGTCCTCTACCGTCATCTTCGATGATCGTTGGGGTGGTACTGGTTCTTTCCCCTTGAGCAACCGCAACAGCTCCAATTGGTTCTCATCTATCTTTTTTTCCATTTTGCAAAATCGGGCTTCTTGGGTTTCCCTTTCCTCCTGTCTTTCTATTCTCATCCAGTCAAGCTCCCTTCTCATGTCCGCCATATGCGACAAGCTCCGCTCCAGTGCCTCCACATGCCCCTCCATTCTCGATTTCACCATCCACAGCTCCCTGGTCGGGAGCTCTGATACCAGTTAATAGACACGGGTTCAGTACTCAATAAAATGAAGGAAATAAGTTTGTATTCTCCTCTCCTAACCAGAAAACCAGTGGGGAATTATGATCAGTGGGGTAATTTAGAATGCTATAGTCTGAGTAATTACAGAAAACAAGAACAGTAAACACACTACTATCCTAGGCAATCCGAGAGGCCCAGTTCTATCCCAATCCTTTCCACTACTCATAATTTTCCTACCTCCTCTCTCTTTCACTACCACTATATTTCTTACACAATCAGCTCTCTCTCTCTCTCTCTTTGCCACGTGTCCAGTTAGTTAGGCTGCAATCCCACTGCCTCCTTGCATCACGTGTGCTGTTGATTCTCCCACGTGTGAAGTTGATCATCTATTCACCTTCTTTTTCTTTCTCTGGTACACCTGTCTAATGGGGGGTTTGCTAACAGTCTCTAGGTCTTGTTTCATGGCATCCAACTTGTACTTGGTGTATTTTTTCTTCCTCAACAGTTTTACCATCAAAATTACAGCTGCCATGCCTACTCTTTCTAGAAATAGCATGATTGACATGGTTGAGCACAGTATGGCTGCTAGTTTTAGGAGTGGTATTGTCACTGGCATTCGAATTGATTGCCAGGCATACTGCAGACTGCTTGAAGCATATTCTGGAGCTCTCACTTCAGGCTTCTCAAAGATTAGGTTTCGCATGGTTTCTGGTGTTGCTGTATATGGCCCAAATCTAGAGCCTGGTGAGAGAGTCACTTGGGGGATGAGGCGATTGCAGGATGGGTCAGTGACCTGTTGCAGGCAGTGATCAAGTGGGATGTGCCTTGGAGATAAAACCCTTTACTTTAAATAGAAAGGAAAAGCACGGGGGAAGATGAGGACATGCATTGATGTTTAGGTGGCTGAATGTAGTGTGATGAATAAGCTGTTAAGGGGAGGTGCGGGGGAGCTCTTCTTTTTGAGAGACACACGTTCTTCATGCAAGCAATGGTGCTGCAACGTAGCTACCTGATACCTGGATATGTCTTTTCTTGCCGACAATTGATCAAAGTTTTACTGTCAATGATTTTTTGGATCATAGTAATAAATGCTTGTTGTACTCAATCTAATTTATGGTATTGTGTTATCTTGTGAGTAAATATTAGATACATGCCGACAGAATCAAGCTGGCATTTTTGGTATTTTTCTAAGGCTTAGATATAGTCTTTTATATTTTCTCTTCTCCTATCTGCTGAAATTGGGTGAGATTTGCTGTTGCTGTTCTTTTATGAGCAAGAGCATATTTACTCAAAAAATGTTGTTGATCTGCCTTTGTGATTAATTTGTTTGGGAAAGATTGGTGAAAAATTTAGAGAGCTTTAAGTTCCATCACTACATGAAAAACTAAAGACGGATTCTTTCATTTCCTAAGTTTATGAAAATAATATTGTTTGTAGAAGTAGCTTTCTCTATTGAAAATATGGGCATTTCTTTCCTACCAAATACACCAAAGAACTGCATGTTTGTACATGCCATAATATCTTAGCCTCCTTACTCTTGCCGAAACCTTTGTTGTGTTTTTTAGCCACTCTGGCTCACTGTTTTTTTTCCCCCTATTTAGGAGGACTTCTTGTTTTGCTCCTTATGTACTTTCTCGCATTTCTTTCTAATAATATATTCTCCTATGAAAAAACACTTTGCAAGCTAACAAATAGGGAAAGAGAGGATAGGGGAAGAATGAGACAATCCGTTGTTAGAAAAATTTGACACAACTGTTGAAATGCGGGATTGATAGAAAGAGAGAAGAGGGTTTGCATTTGTACTTGATATCACAAGCTTAGCAGTTTCTTGACACTAACATCTCTAATGCGGGTGTAATTGTTAAGTAGAAAGCATATAATCTCCTCTCACCTTCCTGTGAAACATTTGGCAGATAAAGATAGAAAAGCTGCCATCCTTTCTAGACATGGGATGGCTGTCATCCTTTCCTTTTATTTTCTGTATTGAAATGTAGTTTCTCTATATCTTCCTTTTCCTTCTAGAAATTCATAAACATAATATAAGGAACAAAAACTTTGGTAAATTGATTATTGTCTTTGTTACCTACGTCAGGGACATTTTTGTAAAGTACTATTGTTACTCCTTTCACCTTCCTCTGAATTGATTGACTCTTAGGTCTGGAATTTAATGGGGTCAGTTTTAAAGTTGAAGCTTTCCCGTAAAAGTAACCAAAGGCATTTACTTTCCTTTCAAGATATTTTAAAGTTGAAACTTCTTTACATTAATCTGAAGTTATAGCTGGTTTCTGTCTGGTTTAAATAGAAATTGACCTGAGCGAATTATGGTTTTATTAAATATCCTCGAGGATCATGAAACTAAATGCTAAGAAATGACCACTTGGGGGGAAACTTTTCTTGTGTGACTCAGATAGCTTGTGTCAGAAGAAAACTTTTGTTTGGATTTATCAAAATTGTGCACAACAATATTGGGTGTATACAATTTCAATGAGGACAAGATGTCCTATTACTTCAGCTGTACCGTTGGCTTCCTTATCAATGAGTTGCCCGTTAAAGAGTTATGATGGGGAAAAGGGGAGCGTACAGTTCCATGGTTGCTGGCTTGCTACCTTTACATTTTGTTTAACTCTTTTGGCCTTTGGAGGTTGAAATAAAATATGAATTACCCACTTAATATTTCATCTGTTACAAAAAGTAGCGAGACTTCCAAAGTATTTTGTTTTGCAAGATGGGCTACATAAGGTTGTTTCCATTTTCAGAGAACTATATATTCAATTCTTGCATTCGTCATTGGTATATATTTAATATGCTTTGGAACAGATAAACATAGGAAGTATGTTGATTCATATGTCATTATTGGGTCATTTATTGTTAGGACTCTAGCACAACCTTGGCACTGGCTCTTAAGATATAAACTTCATTTGCATACAAGGGTGGCAAATAGATGGATCAGATACATTTTGGATTAGTGTAACCATTAATCCATTTCAAATCCATAAAAAATTGTTTAGAAAATCTAACCTGTCCATTACCCATTTCATGGATGGATATCTAACCCATTCATTATTGATCACATTATTTTTTTACTTTTTTTTTTTTTTAAACTGCTTGAATGATAAAAGTTTTCCCAATTCTATAGGGTTACAATTCTGCCATTCACTTTTATCACAACTAAAGATCCTCAAGTATATTATTTAATAATTACATTATTGTTTTATCATTATGTTAAGTGAATTCCCAGCTTAGTGCTGTGATTTTTTGGCTGGTAAGCATGAGAGAGAAATGTGGAAAACAAATAAAGATAAGCTGTTTATTTATATGGCTACAAATATATAAGCTGGTGTTACGAACCAAAAGATGACAAAGGAACACTTTAAAACTTTGTAAGTTATTAATTTGAAACTTAGTTAATCATTTAATGTTTATTTAATTTAAAATTTAAAGAATTAATTTTATAAATAGTTAATTGTAAAGGTACTGATTTGAATGATTATTGATATACAAGAGTTTAATGTACAAAGCTGATGAAAAACACATTATAACTGAATTTGGATAAGGAATATTTCACAATAAATTAAAAACATGATGAAAAAGGACAAAAAGATTTTAACATAGGGACCCTGCAGACAATTTTAAATAAAGGCAGTGGGCAGAGCAGAGTGTGCAAGGGCGGTTACAGCTGGGACAGTAACAGAGAAGGTATTAAGTGCCACATGGGATGAAAACGCCAAGACAACAGGCAGATCATTATTTTTGCTATTAAATTGTGATGGATGGATCTTGGCGAGTCCACCAACCATCCACTAAATAGGTTGACCCATTAAATTTATTATCATAATTGGATAGGTTGGAATGGTTTTATATATGGATGGGCTGGATGGATGATGGGTTGCTGGATCATTTTGCCACCTGTATTAGCATGTGCATTGCTGTTTTTTTGAGTAATTAATCAAAGAAACCTATTTGCATTTCGTTTATCATAGTCTTTATTAGTTTTTTTACACCTTGTATAAAGCTTCAGAGAATTTTATTATGTCTGTATCTTGATTTAGTCCTGCCTTTCCATGTGGGGATTACATTATCTGATTGTCTTTCTTAACTCCTACCTATACTGTTCCTCAGTTCAGTCAAGGATCAGATTTTATGATTTGTCAAAGGCATGCATTATAATATAGATACACATATACCTTTCCAAGTTTTTGGAGGAAGAAGATTCCACATTAAATTGGTTGGTCCAGTATAATTGCTTTATGTCTTGCAGGGAGCATTAGCATGCAGTTTTTACTACATAGTGATACTTGTTGGATGGTAAACTGGTGAAAAGGTTAGAGTACATTTCCATGGTTGCTGCCTCCATTCTAGTCAACTCTTTTGGTTTCAGCCATTGGAGAGTGAAACAAAAAAATGAATTACCGACTTGGATATTTCATTTCAGTGATAAAAGTAATGAGATCTTCAAAGTGTTTGAGTGTGAATTTAGATTAACTTATTTAATATTCAAAACAGTTTATAATCTAAAACTTACTGAGTGAGCTTTTGAAAAAAAAATGGTTTTTTCTTAAAAATTAATCAAAACCAAACATGTACTGAATCTGCAGGATGGCTTACACAAGATTGTTTTCGTTTTTAGAGAGCTATTTTTTCATTATTGCATTCATCATTGGTATATATGAAATGGTGCCTGTAGAACAATATAGGACATGTGATGTTTCATGTGTCAGTGTCAGTATTGGGTGAATTATTCTGTTAGGACTCATTCACAGCCTTGGCATATGCTCTTGACATATGAACTTAATTAGCATTTGAATTACTGTTGCAGTGAGTAATTAACCAAAGAAGCCTCTTTGCATATTGTATATCCAAGACTTGATTTTTTTGTTTGTCCTCGTACAAAACTGAGAGCTTCAGACAATTTTGTTTTGTCTGTATCTTGATTTGGTCCTAACTTTCCTCGTCTGGATTACATTATCTGATTCTCTCTGTGTCTGCTTTTTTAACTTGTCTAGTGTTCCACAGTTAAGCGGCTTCAGCCAATATTCAGATTTTATTTGAGTTGTCAAAGGCATGTTTGTATCCACAATATAGATATGATATGCCTTTCCATGTTTTCCCAATTTAGAGCAAGATGATTCCACATTAATTTGGTTGGTCCAGTTCAACTGCTTTATGTCTTGAAGGGAGCATTAGCGTGCAGTTTGTACTTTTTAGTTATGCTTGTTGGATGGATAACTAGTGAAACTGCTTGTTTTTTAATTAAGGAAATCATTATTACATATTTTGGAAGGAACTGGAGTTGCTTTTGCACATCAATTAAATCTTGCTCTAGTAATATTCTTTCCCTCATCTATTAGCAATTTAGTATTTTATGCTTGATGGTTGGACACACCTGGCCATATGCATCGAGCAAACAGGCCAATGATGTTTCTTGGGAGAGAAAAGCAAGGTTGTCATATTCATTCTCCTGCATTTCATAATGTTATTTACTCCTTTTTCATTCCAGCCCTCATTTCGTATAGATAAGCATATTGGTTATTTTTTCTTGAACCGGAAAGTCCTCTACCTTGAATGTGGGGCAGATCATATTTTCTTGTATCAAAGCACTGCCATGTTTTCGGACATGACTTACATACCTGTTGAAATATACGTTTGAGGTCACAAATTACCGAGGGGCTGATTATATTTTCTTTGAACGATCTTGGTGAAAGCTAGGGAATAATTTACCCCATTTATCTCTTTCCTCACCCGTTAATCTGCTGGTGACAGTAGGATCTTGAGCAAAACAATTTTTACGTTATCACTGTTTCTATTTGGGTGCATCATTCAGGAGGGTGGTTGTCTTTTTTTTTTTTTTTTCTTGTCTTGGTTGTAAGGCTGGCCTTTTTAGTTTCAGAATGTATCCATTAAAATTTCATTTTGGACACCATTGGGAGGAAGTATAAAAACAAGATTAGGAAGATTGCTTATATTGTAAGAAAGTGCTTTATGGAATGAATGTGTGCATCTAGTCGATTCTAGTCTTTGAGCTCCTAGGATGTCAGATGGTTACGCTGCTATAGATGATTCTATTTGCATGTTATTTTACATTCTCTGTATACCAATTGTGTTCCAGTGTAAGCTTGCAATAAGATGAGATAATTCAGAGTAGTCATCTCATTCAAGTATGTGATTTGGAATAATTAAATGCCTTATGCAATGGTGAACTTTAATTTAGGTTGGTCAGTAGAATGGTAAGGCGTGATTGATCCGCAATCAGTATTTTTTTTATAAAGATAAAGAGACTTCTAATCAAATGTAAAATTTAGAAATGCAAGTGTTATTATTACTGGAGGCTAGGTTTGGGTAGAAATGTCTGGAGTGTTTCAAGCCCATGGCCAGTATAATCGTGAATGGATGCTCTCTTGACCATTAAACTGCAAGTGCATTGAAATTATGGGATTTAGCAAGGTTCTGAAAATCAAACCGGTCATTAAATTGGTCGAAGTATTGATTTAAAGTTTAATAGTTTAATCGTAGTCGAATTGGAATATAATTAAATATATATATATATATTTATATATATTAAAATTTTAATATGTATATTAGTTAATAATTATATATATATATATATATATATATATCACTCATTTGTTATTTATATAATTCTTATTCATAAAAATTTATTTTATTTTATTTTATTTTTTTCATGTCACAAGATTTTAAATATTAAAATTATTTATTTTTGATAAATATATTTTTATTATAAATTTACTTATTTATATTTAATATGTTAAAATAATTTTATTTTTTTAATTTAATAAAATATTAGTGTGTATATATACAATATATAATATGAACTAAGCAACTGATAACTAATGATACGTGGTAAAATAACTTTATCATTTTCAGAGAAGCGTATGTTTGATCCATGGCTACAAGGTAACTCACCTCTTTCAATTTCAGGATAGAGTTTCTACTGATAGGCTATATTTTAACAAAGAGTACTACGCCTTCTCTCCCCAGCAAATAAAGGAGATTCTTCAAGTATTGATCAATTGGCCTGCACCTAGTTTGAGACGTTTCAGCTTTGAAAAAGAAATTCGTATAGTATATAATAAAGAATGACAGTATTATAGTTAACTAGCTTTGCTGGTCTAGTGGTCTGCAGCTTGGACGACAACGAGGGAGCCTGAGTTTGAATCCACTTGTGGAACTTTTGGCATTTATTAAATGCTAAATCGGCCAACCTGCAAATCGTGGCCGATCCACACAGTTTTGGCCGGTTCATTTCTGATTTACCGGTCCAAATCCGATTTAATTATAAACTGATTCTTGACATCTAACCGAACCGGCCAGTGAACTGGTTTTCGATTGGACCGGTTCAACCGGTCGGTTCGATTCGGTTTTCAAAATTATGGGATTTAGTGCACATTTGGTAATCACTTATTTTTAGAAAAAAAAATATTTTTTTCAAAAATTCTTTTAGTAAAATTTTAATTATAAATTATTTTGAACATTTAAACACGTAATTACCACCATACTTTTCTTTTTGAAAATTTATTCAGTAGAGTACTAAGTAGTCCAAGCATTTGATCAATGACAAGTGATAATTTCGTTTGACATTTTAAATATTTGGGTTCCACTGAGTAGATTTGTCTTAACAAAAAGAGTGTTGTTTTTGGTTAAGTACAAATTGAATAAGCATTTTGTGTAATAAACAATGTCTTTCTTTTTCTCTTCAATGCAAGCAAATTACGTAATCTTCAAAGTACTTAAGTTTTACTAGTTAAGTTTCCATATTTTAATGTTTTAGTTACATTTTCCCATTACTTAGATGAAATACAACTTAACATTTACTTGATAAGCCTCAATAGTTTATTGACTTAGCTTATCCAAATACTGCAGCTTAACTCTTAAACTATGCAAAGTTTCTTTTGCAAACTTTTATGGATATGGGAGACTATAAATATGCATTGTAGCACATCCCTGAAATTTTATATCAATTGGCAGTTAAATAACATTTTTAAGCAGTAACGATTGTCCTGGAATTGGAGAGGGAAAATATATAAAATTGCATTGAAGTAGTTCCATTTTGGTCTCTGAAATCTACTTCGCTGCTTAATTTGTTCTGCACATCTAATTTTTTTTAATTGTAAAATTTTAACCTGCTATACTTGACAAAAAGCATTACCAGCTGAAAATTTGTGTGTACAACTGGAAATGAAATATATTACCAAATTTTATTGAGAATTTCTCTTTCTTTGGATAGGTGATTTGGAAGACAACTAGTTACTTTTTATTAATATTAACAAGGGAAATTATGTTTGCATGCAAGCACTGGTGTAAAAAGAAAATTAAATTAAATGCAAAATGTTTAAATGAATTTAATTAAAATTTATTAAAATCTAACGAAATTAGTATGTTACTATGTGTATAGGTGTAAGAAAAAAGTTTTCATATCTCAACTAATGGTAATAGAAAGTTTTGAACACTCACGTATGTTGAACATCTGTGTCATTGAGTAAAATCTTTTTTTTGGAAATAGGTATTATATTAAAAAAATGAAAAAATGAAAAACTATCATGTGTATTAATGCATACGTGTTAGTGATATGATGAATGTTCTTGTAGTCCATAGATGGAAGGAATTGTTTGTATATTAGAAGTTTAAGAGATTGTTTGTAAATAATAAAAAGTTTATGGTCTTATCCTTCGAATTAAAAATTTATAACTCTTCCTTAAAAATGTAATAAAATTCAGGGAGTATTTTCCATTTTTTTTTCACATTTTTTATAGAAAAAATGCATGGTTATTGCATTGAATTTTAATAATTTAAAAATTAATAATAGGTTTATTTTACTACATTAAACGTGATTAATTAAACATGAGTAAAACAATTAATTTGATCATAATTAATTAACGTGATTAACTGGTGTTTAAACTTATTCTCCAAGTAAAAAAAAAAACCTTATTCTCGTGTATTTTCAGTTTTAACCGTATATATATATATACGTTTGACACAGAAATTTTGGAATGCTGTCGTATCATCTGCATCCGCATCGTCGTGCCAGAGAGAAAAACCCTAATCAGAAGTTGCAGTGGAAGAAGAAGCAGAGCTCAAAACGCTAACAATTCAGAGACGTAAAAATGGGGGGAAAATGTCCGCACAGAAACGTCAAGAAAAGAAGATATTCTCACAAGACCGCTCGTCGTACCAAATTCCTCAACAAAGATATCCTTTTTTGTTATTTGTTTGATCATCGTTTATGTTTTATTTTGCCCCCTAATCTGAGTTCTTTATTTGGTTCAATCTGGATGTGATTCTTGACTGGTGAATTGGACAAGGAATGACATGGTTTATTCGGAGCTGAAGAAGCCTGACGAAGAGAGGAACCCTTTACCTGTAGACGAAGATTTACCTGGGATGGGCCAGTATTATTGCCTTCACTGCGAGTTTGTCTCTAATTTGTGCTCAGATTCTTATTGCTGCTTATCATATTATGCTCTGTTTTTTTTTTAAAAAAATAATTTTACGGGCTTCTGAAGGGAAAAAAGATTAGAAAATCACGACAGGGATAAGAATTTACAGATTTAATGGTTCTATTATTTGGATTGTTACTGGAACACCGCCATGGCAAGTGTAGGTTGAAATTTTGGTGCAACTGGGTTCATTTTTTGTCCGTTTGTTCCCATTTTGCTTTTTTTATTATTATTATTAATGATGCTACAGTATTCCTCCCCTGTCCCCCTCCTGTTTTTTTGGGGTCTCTTTTTCAATTGTTCGTTGGGTTTTTGCACTAATATAGTAGAATGAGTTATTCTTTTACTATATGCAGTCGATACTTTTCCAATGTTGCTGTGAGGGATGAGCATTTTAAGACCAAACGACACAAGAAGCGGTATGCTACTTTGCTTCTCACTTTTTCCCCATTCTTTGTCAATCCTATCCATCAGGTTCCCCATTTCTATTTTGACAAATATTGCTTGATTGATGGTATTGCTTTTGAGTTTTGAGCACACTAGTGCTTTGAAGTTTTCTATATGAGCCTTCGGATATGTGACACCTAAAGCAGTTATACACTATGAAAGGAGTATCTCTTGCTTCCTAGTAGGGCTGTGATTGAGTCTGAGTTGAACTAAATACTAGGCTTGGCAATGGGGTAGGTTTTTGTCCAACCCGATTCTGTCCTACATCCCTTAAGATAATACTACCCATCCCGTGGGCCTTGAGAATCAAAACCTGAACCCATCCTTATGAAAATACTTGAGAATGATTTGTGAATGACTTGAGGAAAAGTCTCTCAGCCCATGGATTTATATTTTTAGATTACAAACATAAATCCCTTGATGTTAGGGATTGACGAGATTATTTACAACTAGAAAATCAACTATTTCCTATTCTATTTATACAAGATATTAGCTATTTCCTATCCTATTTATACAGGATATCTACTAATTATTAACCAAATCAAAGAATATCAACAACTAAATTTCTCCGGAGAGGATCTTTTCACGAATGAAATGAAAATTAATTTCTATATGTTTAGTTCGCTCATGAAAGACTGGGTTGGAGGCAATGTGCATGACTGCTTAATTATCACAAATGAGTTTCATGGGCCCTATTTTGCAAAACTTTAGTCGTTGAATCAGTTGTTTCAACCATATAAGTTCACACGTAGTGAGTACCATGGCTTGATATTCTGCTTTTGTACTTGATTTAGCAACTACATTCTACTTTTTACTTTTCCATGAGATGAGGTTGCCTCTAATAAGAACACAATACCCAGAAGTCGACTGTCTGTCACTAGGAGATCCTACCCAATCAGCATCTGTATATGCAACAATGTCTGTATGGCCCAAGCGTTTACAGTAGGAACATTGTGAGGACGACCACCAGAACCACGGCCACCTCTACCACCACCAGGACCGCGGCCTTCAAGGTCAGCAGATACAAAGGCTGAGGACTCTGAACCTGTTTGGGAACCAATACCAGATGTTGCATCCGGAGAAGGAACTCGCAACAGTCAATTAATGAGATCCTCCACCGTAGGAATATTTGAGTTTGTTAAGATTTGGTTCCGAACAGATTCAAAATCTTTGTGAAGACCGTGGAGGACAAAAACCATATACATGTTGTCAAGCTTGTCTGACATCTTTTGAAAGTTGTCACTGGTCAGTATCAACTTGATTTCTTCAATTGTGGACTGTGCTTTGTTTAGATATGAAGGCAGGTCATGATCTGTCATGTGGAGTGTTGCTAGATTATGAATAGAATTGTATAGACATTGGATATCATTAGAGTAGATGCTCTGAGCCTTTTTACATATGTCATGACAAGTTTTGTAGGAACAAAAATGCACTAATAGTTTTGGATCAATGGACTGCCCACAGTAAGGATACCAACTGATAGTTAGTCTTCTTCCACTTGTCCCTCTCATTAGCAGGGATGTCCTCTGCTTTCTTGGTTAGATGCTCAGAGAGTCCCTGACCTAAAAACCAAATATCAACAGCAGCATACCAGTCTAAATAGGTCTTACCATTGAGTTTTTCTGACGTTATAGTGGGGCTGCCAGAAAAGGAAAAGGAAATAAGGCGTTTTTTTTAGGATTCAGAGGTGACACAGGACAAATCAGATGCAGAAGCTCTGACTAGGGAAGAAAACGTGAGAGCCCAAGACAAAAACGTGAGATTTTGTGATAGTTTGATGCTGGACGTGAAAGCCCAGGACAGGAGATAGTTCAGCCGGACTTCTGACCTCCAGAATAGGACCAGGGGGTGCCGACAAGCTAAACGGGACCGGTGGCGAGATGATCGGAGGTCGGGGAGATGGCGCATGGCTTACACGCGCTGACAGCTTCTACTGCACGTACAGGCGTGTGACGGTGCCTTCGGCGACGGCACTGGGAGGGACGACCGGTCGGTGGTTTCTGATAATATTTCTACCTTTATCTTGCTGGTTGAGGGTGTCGAGACCAAAGATCCAACCTGGACAGTGGCTGGGATAGTGTGATTCCTAAGGTTTGAGCCCTAAGATCGTGCAAGCTCTGGTACCAACTTGAGAATGATTTGTGAATGGCTTGAGAAAAAGTGTCTTAGCCCATGGATTTATATTTACAGATTACAAACATAAATCCCTTGATGTTAGGGATTGACGAGATTATTTACAGTTAGAGAATTAGCTATTTTCTATTCTATTTATACAAGATATCAGTTGTTTCCTATTCTATTTATACAGGATATCTACTAATTATTAACCAAATCAAAGAATATCAACAACTAAATCAGAGAATATCAACAAAAATATTGACAACTTGCACCCTACTTGCCCTTCCCTGCACTTGTCAATATTTCAAATAAATTTAGACAATAATCAATCACAATCTTAAAAATCAACTATTATCTCATGTAAATTGAAAGACATGTTTAAAATGTTATATTTCTATTACCTCTATAATTTAAACATGTAAATTAATACAATAATCTAAATTAAAGTATACTTTAAATATAAGTTTAATGTATATGGGGGTTGCGGAGTGGGGTGAACTGACGCTAAACTCACATCCCACTTGGCCCAAGCTCCATGGGATGGGTAAAAACCTGCAGTAGGGGTACGTGCGAACCGACCAGAAATTGCCAAGCCTATTGAATATTATTATACTCAAACTGTGTTTAATCACAACATATTGAGTTTGAGTATTATCAAGTTAAAGTTTATGCTTAAGCTAAGCTCAGTTAACAAAAGTGAGGGAAAATAACCTCGCTGAAAGAGCCAGCAAACATGTTAAACAGGAAGTGGTTAATCAAGTCATACGGGTGGTTAACCATTAATAAGTTGAATGAAATTGATTAATCACTTACCTCCAGGGCCTATATATTGGCTTATCTTGCCTTTTCGGGAATTTTCCCCTTAATAAACAAGCTTAGCCTAGCTACTTGTACACAGATACGTAAATTATATTAATATGAGAAAATTTGAGAATTTGTATTCGGCATATGTCTATATATTATATGAAAATGTTTAGAGAAATATATGTTATAATCTTAAATGACTCAACTGTTGTGTTCATCTATGATCTTAGATAAAATTACGTATAAATAAAGAAACATATATAAGTATATTATTTTGTCATTAACTGAGTTGCTTGCAAGGTTAACAAGCCTAACATCCAAACACTCAACCTATGCATTTTTAACTAAATGAGCTCAAGCCAGGCCAAGCTGGAGCTTTTAACGAGCTGCATCTGAGTGATTCACGAATAGCTTGTTTTATTAACACCCTTACATATCAGTGTTAGGTTGTCGAGGCATCGTATCATGCATGATTCCTAGGTTATATTGCTGTGCTTTATCAATCATCTTTATACTGGCTCCGATTACATTTAGGTTTGAAGTCTCAAGTCCAGTTTAGTCTTTTGGGTGTCTGTACGGATTTTGATCTTAAATCTCATGCTCTGCAAACTCTTTGAATTTGTTTATTATTACGGCTGTGCATTGAACTTTAATTTCAACCTATTCCTCCTAGCTCAATGTAGGGATAATTGAAATTGAAATTTTATCTACTTTATGTATAGTTTAGCTTTTCCACCGTATATATATATATATTGGAGTGGAAAGATATTTGTTGCTTATATGAGTGTTTCTTTGTGCAGTATAAAACAGATGATGGGGCCTGCACCACATACTCAACTTGATGCCGAATTAGCTGCAGGGATGGGTTTACCAGATAACGGACCAAAGCTAATGTCTATGTAGTTTTTTTTAGGTTTATTTTTTTCGGATGAGAGAGAGAGAGAGAGAGAGGGGGGGGGGACAGTTTGGTCTTGCAAGTGTCACAACATAAGCAAAATATATTTTAGTATACACGTTTCAATGTGGTCTTTATATTTTTTTTTCTTTTTAACTGAGTTCTCATAATTTTAAATATTAACAAAATAGTCCCTCTCTGTTAATTAAAATTATATCGTCGTTAGCTTGTGTCTATATGACAAACAAAATATGATGCAAGGTATCATTTTATGTCAGGTTTTATTTAAAATATATTTTAGTTATTATAGTTTACATTAATTTTTAATTTAGTTTTTATATTTTTATTCTTTCTAAATGAGTCAACCTTGCACTCTTTATGACATTATGAACTTGTGTCTATGCAGTAAACAGAATCTCTGATGCGACAATACATCAATTGTTAAATCTATACCGATGTCATTTTCCTACTTCACTCAAAAGTAACAAAATATGAGATAATCTTTCTTTTACCAAAAACGTGATAGCCACATCCAGCAAGATGAGCTTGTAAAATCTCAAAATTTGCAGGCACAAGTCCTTACCTCTAAATTAACCTAGAATTGCTCAAAGTAGTTTTTTATTTCTTGTTTCAACCCTCAAGCCCATGTAGTAGTTTATTTCCTTGACTTCATCACTTAATTATTTTTTTTTCTTGACTTAAGACTGTCCTTAACTTTATACTTGCTCAACTGTCAATCAATTCTTTTTAAGTCTAGAGTGATTTAATTCAATTATAAACAATTAAAAACACTTATTAATATTTAAAACTATGAGAACTCATTTGAAAATATATATATTTATATATATATATGATAACATACAAAAATTTACACTAATTCCAAAATTGTTATTGTTCTTTTTTTAATCATTGTTCCAGTTTCATGTTGATCGGCAGAACATTATGGGGGAAAAGGGATGAGCTATCCAATATCTGGCTCGCGTTGGTATATCCATGTATCATCTTTCTTTAAAGAATGGCGAATTGATCTTTTCTTTTGGGGATTTTACGTATCGATCTTTTAAATTAGTTAATGGCCAAGTAGCTTTTCAAATCTAGACTTTGCCTTATTAGCTTGATCAAAAGTGATATGTGTAGCTCATATTGGTAATATATACTGGCAGCTACTTAAGCGGAATTGACATGCTTGTGTAGTTACCGCTCATTAAAATCTCAACCACTTAAGGTATAAGAATAGCATTGCAATGCATACGTCTTACACCTAAACAAAAACCCAATGAACGACCAAAGGGTGAACCAAGACAAATGAAAATCTATGGGTCAACCAAGAGAAATCCCTCGCCAAGTTGCTCATCAAATTTGATATGCTCTTAAGATCATTTTCTAATAGGATCTACGCCAGCACACTTTCATCAGCCTCGGGGAAAAAAAAAAAGGACGAGTATTCATCCACTAATCAATCTATTGAAATTTTGCCCTGCAAACAGTTGAACTGCGATTGTTCCTATCCAGCCATAGCACCCACGTCAAACAAGGCGTCAACCTTCCCCATATATCTATCGTCCTGTAGAGAATGCATATACAAATTATATACGAGTTATATTGACTACTAAACCAATTCCCGACAAGATGAGGTGGTGGTCACCATTTGGTCATCATCGCTTATGTTCCATTGGCAAGAGAAGGATTAGTTTTGTATATCAAAGGGAAATATCCCCTAGATTTTTCCAATCCAAAATTTTAACTTTCATGTCAACGCCTTTTCAGCGGATATTATGCTGCAATTTCAAGAGAAATCATCACTTGGATTTTTCTTTTTTTTTTTTTGGAGCGGGGGAGGAAACAATCCATAACTAGAGGAACGGCATTGCGGACAAAAAGGAAAAGGCAAACCTGTCAATACAGCAAATGTGAATACTTGTCTCTACCAGTAACAGCCTCTATTGTCCAGCTAAGTAGCAATCAAGAAGATACAGAAATTGCATCATCTGAGTCCCGCTTTAACTGAAAAGCACAGACAAATAGACTGTGATAATGAACATCTTTGACAAGCAGCATAAAAATTAAAATTCAAAAAACCATTAAACCTACCATCTTCAGATGATTCTGCAAAGAACCATGTAACATCTTCTTCAGCTTGTCACATTGATCTACCATGTGACCCATTCTGATCAATTCCTCAAGTTGGTATAGTAGTCGCTCAATTGTTGTGTATGGGAACCAAACAGCAAATGGTCTTTTCCGTCTAATTATATCTGCTGGTCTCTGCAGAAAGTTGATATTAGCAACACTCTTGGATACACAACAAACAGATATAACTATTTCTGCATCACTACATAAATTCCCACAATGTTATCATGAGATATACAGAGATCAGCAGGCTGGAATCTCAAAATGGTTGCCAAACATTAACCACTTTGAGGAACATACAACATTAATCCCTGTAATTACGACACATTAAACACCCTTGTCAACCTGTTAATATCCTCTAAAGGCTAACTAGATTCACCCTCCTATGTGTGGCTAGTATGGTTGACTATATTATTCTTGAAAATAAAGACTTTTTACGAGAAGTTAGATAACTTCACTTGTGCTTCAATGCATCCTCAAGCCTCTGTCCTTAATTCAATCTATTGATCATGAGGTTATCTGGAATATAACATCACAGTTGAATTGCTTGCTCAATTGAAAGTTATCACCGGTTTCTGAATTTCCTTATATTGACCATAATTCAAACTACTGATCTTAACATTATCTAGAATGCAACATTAGACTGAAAGCTTCTACATTATTAAAAAACAATAGTGTGAATGCTTTTGTTTTATTGAAGTTATCATCATTTTCTAATTTCCCCTATGTTTAAAACAACATATTGAGATCTCAGGTCGAGGTATATAGTTGAGTGACATTGAGACAACTGTAAAGAATGCACGATAGTCACCGAGAACATCACTCTGCTAATTACCCATTAAGTATAGGCATAATTGTAAAGCATTCTACAGTCTACCCTGTAAAGTTTATAAACAGGACAGGTTACAATTGCCAGCATAGTCAAAAGTAGTAAAATTCAGATATGGGTCAATAGATGTCGGTAAAAATAAATTTTGAATTATGTATATTATCAATTCCCATGACTTAACAAAAATATCTGTCATGTAAAATATACCACAGGGTATCAGAAAGGCACAACCCATGTTTGACAGCTGAATCTGGCGATGTAAGTAATTAGTCTAGGAAATCATACCAGCTGAACATACAAATATCAGAAAGACCACCAGTAACAAGTTCCATTCATAATAGTAAAAAAATTTACCATTGAACTAAAGGATTCTATGTACTCAAGCAAAAGATTAGTAGCTTCTGCACATCGACCATAGTTAACATAAAACTGAAATAAGGATGCAGGATTTGCTTCCCGGCCAGTCATCCCCCACATCCTTTCCCTTTGACCTTCCTGTCACAAGCCACGTAAACAATATCATGGTGTTGATACAAGATCCTATGTTATAGCAGCCAAGATTGCATGATGAGAGAAAAAGTATCCCTCACGTTGTGTAGAACAGATTCAAGGGAAAACAAATAAGGCCCAAAGAAAAAGAAAAAAAGGACGAGCAGCACATAGAGAGATAGAAGAAATCACTTGGGTGTGTGTAATATTTAAAGGGGAAAATGTACAGATACCACCAGAACTTTATCCCATTTTTTAAAGTAATCACTTTTAACTTTAGAATTCGGAAGAGGTCCTTAAACTTTCCAAAACTTGCAAACAAACCCATCCATCCACCAGTTGAACAAAAATCATTCACCACAAGCGATGTAACATCTCTCATTTGTCCACTTCATTATTTTAAAATAAAAAGATAATTTTTTCTTTCTATTTTTAATTTAATTTATATTTTCAAGTAATAGAAAAATCTAATAATTAAAAATAATTAATAAAAAGAAAGAATTATTTATTTATTTTTTAAAATGATGTAAGCAAATGAGAGATTGACGTGTATTTATGAACACGTGTAAGCCGTATGATGAACGTTTTCTGTTTGCGTCAAAAAGAGATAAAGTTCAAGGTGTATCGACACATTTTTCTCATTTAAATTCAGAATACTTGTCAACATGGCCCCTTCATGAAAACATTTTATACACACAAATCATTTCAACACAAGGTGGGCCAAATGAAAACAAGCCCCTCAACCAAGTACTATGTGATGCTGACCTGAAGGAGAAAAGTGCAAAAATTGATTGGTGGACCCAATAATCATGTACCTATAATGCTTATAAGCCAAAGGCTCTTTTTAAAGGGGAGAAAAGAAACAAAAAACTTTTATTCCAGAAAAAGAAAACTAATATTTATATCAATACCAAGCACATAAATTGATAAATAAAGAAAGATTCATGTGTAGAATTTTAGGTAGTTTTGGAAATAGGAATTATATAATATTGTTTTCAATGTTTTGTGGAAACACTACCCCAAAAAAAAAAAAAAAATCGAAACAAGCAGCCATCCTTATGCAACAATGAACACCATCAGTGATTGCAATTTCAGCCTAGAATATTACCTTGAACATTTGAACCAGCCAAAGAGGTAATTCAATCTGAGGATCTGCACGTAGAAGAGTTTCAGCAACAATAACCGGTAATCTACCATGAAATTCCCTGTATTTTTCCTGCAATTTAGGATCAGTTAAAAAGGAAAGAGAGAACCAGGATACAAAAATATGTGACCAGACAACGAAAAGGGCCCTTTTACCAGAAGATACACAGGTGACTTAAACAACCCCCCCCCCCCCCAAACAAAAAAAAATTGACAGAACTTTACCCCAATAAAGAGAAACTATGGAGACTTGCAGAAGCCTAAAAACATCTTTTAATAAGGGAATACTTCATCTTTAACCATCTACACAGCTGAATGCAATGCAAATGAATCTTGCCAATATGGAGCATGGTATACTGTTTCCAATACCACAAGTTCGTAGCAAATTAAGTTTCTCCCTTATGACCTGGCTTCAACTTGTTAAGAGACAAGATACCCATTATAAGTTCCAGACACAAGCCAAAAGAAAATGACTGTCCCAACAAATAATATTCTGCACGACTTGATACATCAGATCACTGCAATAATCTACACCTGCATGGAAGTTTCCTCTCTTCTTTCCCAAAAACTTAAACAGCCTTTGTTATAAATGCCCAAACGTTTTTGGAACTATTCATTGAATATGGCAAAAGGCCAATTAAAAAGCTCTGAATAGTCTAGGGATCACAAAAATGAAAAAAAAAATATAGAGATGTCTCACAAATTTCCAAACCATATTCTCATATCATAGTCATTATGATCCAACAAACTCTTTCTACAAGCTAGATGCACAGATCTTAGCGGGATAGTAGACCATTAAACTATCTGAAGCCTATTCAATAACCTGACCTGGAATCCTTATGTTGGATAGGGTACAGATCAACTTGAGCTATCTCAGAACTAAATGCATTAATTTAGTTGAGTGTGTTTAGCTTTGAGAGGGTCAAGGATGATCTCTGCTGCAACATGGCTTGTATTCAGTTTGATTAACAACTGATCAATGATTATTCACATAATGCAATATCAGAGACCAATCACACCATGTATCAAAACCACTACCAGAGGGTGAGAATGAAGATCAGAAATGTTTGGTATGAAAAATTTCCAATCATGCACCGCTCCTCTCTTCTAGACTGAGTAATTGATAGACTTAAATCAATTAATGGCCAGCAGAATTATAACTTGCAGAAGATACTAACAAGGTAAAGCTTGAGAGTGGCCCAACGACTATTTCTGTCAGTTTGTGGAGTTGTAGGACCTGTAACAGGTGAACTGTGGACAACCATCTCAAGCTTTGATGATGTCAACAAATGACCATGTTCCCTGAAATCATCAAAAACATTCATAAATTATACAATGTTCAATAAGTACTGACAATAACAGTCTAGTGAAATTTAAATATAGTTAAGTATCAAATTCAAATTCCTAAATAGACAATAACAAAATAAATTTTAAAGCCATCAGAATGACTGATAACATACAAGTAGGCTATATTAGTTCAACGATATACAATAAAATGTGCATCAAAAAGAATGGGGAGGAATATGTTAACTTACTCAACCCAAGTGGATTCTACTTTATCAAGACAGCATTTCAATGACATTGCAGATAAAACTCTTTCCAGTTCCCTAAACAGAAAGCGTTCCAGACATATATAAGCATTGCAATATATATACATTGTAATAGAAATAAAAAGCAACTTAAGTGCAGGATGTAAACCTCTTCAGTCCTGAACCCTTGAAAAATCTGAGAAGGACCGTAAAGGCCATATCATATAAATTATTTTGGACAAGGAGATCAGCAATATCAGATAGGGCTCCATGTTTTCCTTCAAAATGACCAAAAAAAAAAAAAGAAAGGAAACACATGTTCAAACTTCTATTAAATGAAACAACTGTCTATCAAATCTTACTATAATCAGTCACCCTGAAAATGGTCAGATGCTTCACAGACACTAAAAAAGAATGAGAAAAGGAGACTTACCAGCAAATGTCCACTTGACATTTACCAGTGACAGCATATATTCTGCTGAAGTTAGCACAAACTCATCCTCAAGTTTTTCAATATCAATGGAGGACTGCCAGCTTTGAGGTTCATCATCATTATCAGCTGTTGTAGCAAAGTTAATGATATTACCACCTCCACAGAATATTAGTACAAATGTGAAGAACTTAATATCCAATATAGATAAATATTATACAAGAATCCTTTATTGCCCACACTCCTTTCATTCTGCTAAAAATATGGAGAAGTAAAAATGTTGATATAAAATCATAATGAAATGATAAAGTCATAACTAGCAGCACAATTTTGGTTGTTAAATTACTTACAATGTTCACCTGGTGTTCTTTTAGCTTTCTTACTTGGATAATGTTCACTCAGAAAAGAGCTGCCCTCAGCCAGTGGATCAATATAGGCATATGCAGGATGAACAAGATGCAATGCATTGACGGCAGCAGAGAGTGCATTCAGCCTCTCTTGCAAAATCAATGAACTGCCTTGGTAATCTTTTTAAAGTTGCTTCAATTCTCAAACGAGCTGAATACAGGTATATGTAGTTTGCTGCTCGTCGCCAATTATGTTGATGCATTTGAAATGCATAGAGCAACTTGTACAAGTTTGGCTTTGTAGAAATATCTGATCGTTCAGCCTACAAGTTACACAGTAAAAATTCTGTGTATTAAAGAAATCTGCACAATTAGCACTCAATCTGGTCAGTCAGGGCATACCTTCCAAGCAAGCTCTTGCTCTACCTTCTCCATTAAACCAATAAGGGGAAGTTTATTACTGCAAAGAATCTGCAAAGAACAAAAAACAATAAAGATTAGGGGGGAAATACTAATTAAAATATGTTAATAGAAAAGTAGAATATGCAATATATATTGTAGTATATATTAACATAGAACCCTCTTACATACACTCCTAAAAATGCAATATATTGTAGTAAATATTAACATATAGCTCTCTTTAAATGTTAAGCCAGGAACAATATCATTGACACTAGTTTTAATTAGAAAAGTGTAGGGAACATAAAAGTTGTAGTAGAATAATTTGGAAATATACAGAAAAATCATTTGCATAAAAATGGCAACCTCATATGCACAGACTGACACACATTTACAAATTACATATCTGCAAATGATGAAGGAGGGAGTACTGCTACCATGTTTTCAAATTGTGTCCATAACTCAAATACCCACTCCCCCAGTTGTGTCATCTAAGCTAGTCCTAGTTGTCATAATTTAGAAAATGTTTGGATTAGCTTATTTTGCACTCCAAAAAAGCTATTCAGTTAAATGTTCTCGCAAGCATTTTAATTATAAGCTTTTTCTGAAAGTAAAATAAGCTAATTCAAACATGCACTTAATATTCCTATAATCAACCTTTAAGGAAAGAGCAATCAAAATATTATTTATTCCGAAATGGTTAGTTCTAAAATCACAATCTATTTCATTGTATTTTTTACATCAACTTAAGGAAAGCAATAAGTAGAGGTCAATTATCAAAGGACAGTCAGAAAAGCTCATCATAGTTTAGCCAACCTTTATAGCACGTTGTTCATAAAGAACAATTATGAAACGCCTCAAGCAGATGTATTTGCTCTCCTCATCTGGATTTGAAATTATTGCACAATATGCATCATAATAGCGACCAAGATCTAACGCAAATATGAAGACATTCGCCCAAAGTCGTCCCTTGATGGTTGTCACTGATTCATTGACTGAGTCGCTCGTGAACTTTTCATCTTTCTCACTTAGAGCTTCATCAACCTGCTCAAGTGCAGCAAGAGCAAACTGGCAAGCACCTTCACTGATGTTATGTCGTTCAAATAACTCCATTGCCCATTGATAGTAATGAAACCGCCATGCAGCAGCTGATGCACAACCACCTGCATAAAACAGCAGAAATTGATGAACATCTAAAACTTAAGATTATGTGTTTGCTTCAAATCATTGGAAATTAGCTATAAAGATACTCACTAAAGCCAAGATATGGAAATCCCAAGTCAGGAGACAAACTCTGCAGAGCCTCAGATGCACCATTTCCAGATGAAGACCTGAATTAAATACCAATGCATAGTGATGGAACTTTTAAGGAAACCATAAGCAAATATGCAGAGAGCTTAAACAACATATGTAATATATAATTTTAAAAAGGAGGTTTCCCCAGCACACTACCTTTTTATAATGGTACCGGTACCCTTCTTATGTGTCATGATATAATAGGTTTGTTTCTAATTTATTTTTCTAATTTAC
The DNA here is from genome assembly GCA_019955255.1 of Castanospermum australe. Taxonomy (NCBI): domain Eukaryota; kingdom Viridiplantae; phylum Streptophyta; class Magnoliopsida; order Fabales; family Fabaceae; genus Castanospermum; species Castanospermum australe. The sequence goes on from NSJW01000159.1 coordinate 1,163,582, forward strand.
TTGTTTATCCAGCAAATTATATATATTTATTGGCATGTTTTACCAATAATATCGCACCACATCAGTAAGAGTACTAGTACCCATTTAATAAAGAGGGTACTGAAGGTATCTCCTTTTAAAAATCTATCTCCAGGAAAATAAACACAAAAGAAATAAAGTGGTTATCTGCAAATAAAGTTACCCACAAAAGAAATTTGGTAAAAAATTTCAAATTAAAACTCTAGAAGAATACATAAGCTACTCCACTTCTAATATTTTTTTTATCATTGTCAATGAAAATAGATCATTCAAATAACTGAATTTTCCTTCAAGATGCTTCATCCAGTAAATTTGCCAACTCCATATATATTTTAATAGAAATAAGGCACATCTTCATTTCAATATAGTTTTTTCTTAAGCAAAATCAAGAATTATTGCAAACTTTGATTTTGTGCTATCATACTTGGGCCATTTCAAAATATGAAGACCAGTGTTTTTCCAACCAGGATAAATTGATGTTAGATATCATAAATATATTATTGTTGACAAAGAAATGGGAATTTATAGTCATTTTAGTCATACCATGTGTTAAGAAATTCAATTTCATTGTTTTTTTAAGGAAAGAAGCAATATTAGACATAAGAAGAAAATAATACAACAAAAAAGGAGGATAAGAAATCCTACTTAGTAGAGGCATGGAAGAGAAACATACAGAAGACAGATAAACATGTTAAAACAACAAAGCTCTCCAATCCCTTTGCATACTTCTAGGAACTCCACCGTGAAGATTGTGTGCAGAGTACCAAAGAGAGGCAAAAAAAAAAAAAAAGATAATCTTGTCCCAATGCATTGTTGGCTGAAAAAAAAAAACTTAAAAATACATGCATTTATCTCAAGCCAAATACTCCAAAGAAAATGGTAGATAGCAAATTGCCATAGAGCCTATACCTCCCTTGTCCAATCAAAACCCTTGAAATTAATAGTAAGAAGATCGAGAATAAGAGAGCACAGACAGTATTCTCCAAACACACCAAACAAACACGGCAGGTGGATCTTGCTGTAGGACAACGTAAAAAATGGTGAGCAACCATTTCATAGCTAGAGCCACACATAACACACACCAGGAGAGAGCTTTATTTGGTCTCCTAATTTGCAGCATAACATTAATATTGATCTAAATTTATATGCACTGTCTCAATGAGACTTAACCTTGGAGGAAGCTTTGGATTTTCAAAAGGATTTATCAAGGAAAATTTTCTGTTTCAAGAATGGCTCAGATAGTTAAAGAAGGATTTACACAAATATTCACTAGAGGCATCAAGAGTCCACACTATTCTATCCAAGTTAGAGGACAGCTGAAAAGATTCTAGCATCATCAGAAGGGATTGTAAGTTGCAATTCTGCAACTTCTATGACATTAAGATAGATTCCTTTGGAAATGGAAATTCCAGGCATTATTTTCATGTCTGACAAGTACAAAGGCTTTAAAGGCAAGGAACCCATTCAACAGTTGTCCTCCCATAATCTGATTTGAGAACCATTATTACCCACTTCTAAGGTGACTAAGGATCCCAAAGATGTCTATCCCTGAGAGACAAATTTTAAGGGACTTGAGTGAGATGCAAAAGTCGATGACTTGTGGGCTGTCTGAATTTACAGATGGCAAAATGGGTTCCCGCCAACAAATTTATTACATTTTTTTGACTGGTCAATTTTAACCAGCCCCGCTTAACTTGCAGGTTAGGGCGGGACAGGAAGGATTGAACCTGTGGGTTGACGAAATTTAAAAAAAAAAAGAGTTAAATCTTGTATTTTTGCCTTTTGGACTCATTGTTTGAGTTAATTTAATATTGTTTATCTTGTATTTCTACCTTTCTTTGATGTAATTTTAATTCTATCACAACTTATAAAGTTATGGATAACTTACGGACTTAATGTTGTTTATGTTGTTTAGTGTTTATTTCGTATTTCTATCCTAGTGCATGTTTGGGAATAGCTTTTTTTTTTTTCAAAAGCTCTCTTAGTAACATTTTGATTATAAGCTATTTTGACCACAAAATAAGCTAATCCAAACACGCACTTAGTTTCTTGGTTAGATAAGTTTATTTTACTTTTTTTTATTATTGTGTGATATATTGTTGAGTTAGCAAGTGAAATATTATTTATTTATTTATGTTTATTTTTTAATTTTAGGCGGGTCCTGCTAACCAGCCTTTAAACGAGGTGGGTTGAATTTCTCAACCCACCAAATCAAAACGGGTCAACCCACTTTGACATCTCTAGCTGTCTGCCAAGGACAACATCGAGGTTTTGTTACCCAAGGGGAGTACTAGTTGCCTTAGTTCTCAATGGGCTAATGACCTGTGTTTTGCATTGTTTGTTTTTCTTTGGTCCTTGTAGAGTTTGGGTTTTCTTATATATCTGTAACTAACAAGCTGAAGCTTATGCGAGCTTCAACTTGAGGGAGAGTGTTAAGAACATAATAAAGTGTTAAGGAAGGCCTTTTGGGTTCATTATTGACTGCTATAATCAAGGATAATTACTGGGGGATTGATTCTTGTTAATTAGGTGATTGAGGGATCAGGGGTCATTGATTGAGAACTACACAATTGTATCCTCCAGTATAAATACAAGTGTTGGTTAGAGGCAAGTGCGCTTCAACCTACAGCCTTTCTACATTGTCTCGATCTCTAACTCTTCCACACCTTATGTTCTCAGCAATTTTTCAATAGTTCATATAGAAAGAATGTTATGTATGGGATTTCAAAGTTGACAGTTGATTGAATTACTGACTATGCTAATCTGGTCTCACTTTCCTCTTTCTTTTCCTCTCTCTCCTAGCTCATCTGATCGTCGCTTTCCTCTATTTTGTTCTAGTCTATATCACATGACATCTGAAGCAATTTTTGCTCTAGATCATCACAAGTTTTGTTTGAGATAAGTCTGCTTCGGCAATTTCTGCAATAGCAAGCACATAATATAAGCAAGATGGCCGCCATTTAAACCTTTTGATTTTCAAAAATGGAGCTCAAGTTCAAACCTAAAATAAGGGGAAATGCATCAGGTATCAATTAACCAAGTGATCGACTTAGCTGAAAATGCCAAATAAAAATTGATTCTCTGAATTGTGTAAGTCCACAAAATCAAATACTAAAAACGATAAATATTTCAACGGTTCTTGATGTACCTGAAGAAACAGCGAATTGCATCGTAGACTTTTTTCTCCTTCTGTGTTGCATGCAATCCGCACTGCACCTGTGCAAGTAGGCAACATCCTAGAAGATGATGACGTATGCACCATCCACCATCAGTATCTTGAATACTTTGGGATGTCTTCTCCTTCAGCAAATGTGCTTCCGCCATCGTAAGCAAATGCTTTTAAAATATTTGAAAATATAGATACTTTCAGTAAAGATAACTTTCAGTAGAGATAACTAAAGAGTAAATAAAGAGAGAGAAGGAGCCAAATTCTCATGCTGGGAAGAAAAGAAAAGGCAAGTAAATAACCTCAACAGCACCATACTGGCCATGCTTAAAAAGGATAAATGCAAGATCAATCGAACGGCTCAAGAAGGTAGAAGATCCTCCAGCCTGGCCCCATATGATCCAACTGATAAAGTCTCTCATCCCATTAATAAAGCTCTGCATATTTGAAAAACGTTCTGAAGAAAAGTGGTTATGGTCTATAGATGAACTTCCAACATTTAGCAAGAATATAAAAGCCAAAGTGAAGTCACATCTGCCAAGCTTCTCATTCCATAATCGTTTCCCCATGTTGCCATCTGTATCATGACCAAAAAGGTTAACACTATTTCAGCAGTGTGGCATATATGTATTCAATTCAGTAAACCCCATATCTAAATGCAATGTTGAGAAGTTGTTTTAGTCAGGGTTGTCAATGGCAGCCAGAGCAGAATATCAAAGCCACAAAAGGCTTGGCTGCTCCTGAATGCTCATGGTGAAGCATTTCAGTATAGCAGCCTGGAGTGCCGCAATAGTGGACTATAATAGCGGCCACAGGGGCTGCTAGTCTACAAGGAGACAATTCCCTGTTTTAACCTCATTAAAACCCACCTCCATCCAATGGGCCACGCCTAATAAAGGAGTTTTAGGTCCATCAACACCACAAACCAATTTTAGGGATTAATCAATCATGTTGACACTAGTTTTAGGCAAACTGCAGTATCACACGCAGCTGGGGCTTCAGACCTTCAACCCTCCCTCAACCAGTTTCACCCTTGCTTGTTGAATGTTTAGCTTAGGCCTTGGACTTGTTTCGAATTTGCTGCTGTAATTTTTATTTGATTATGCTTGTCAGACTTCTTGTTATTTGTACTTTTAAGCTTTTTCTAACTGACACTTTGACGAAGATGAATGATGAATGTGTCTTGAGTTTTAAGTCTTGAAACTTTATTTATTGTTCATTTGTTTATGGTATAAAGTTTTAAAACTATTAGGATTATCAATTATGTGTTTTTTTTACAAATTTTTGAAGTTTATTCATTGCAACCATTTTCTTCAATGTAGCGGCTGATCTGCGATCCACTATGCCTTTTAGAATTTTTGGGGCTAGTTGCTTTCTGTCGTTAACTACTTTGGTTTTAGGCATTGAAAATAAGCTGTACTCTGCTGAATAACTTCATAGTTCACAAGCTTAAATAAATAAATGCAACACAAATCTCACTCATTTTACTATGTTTTCACTTCAGACTAGATACTTTTGCTTTTAGCCAAAGAATTAATACCTAGACAAACATATTATTCATATATTCTACTGAAGAATTATTTTGTATAAATTATAGAGAAAATTATATAATTCTACCCATTGTGATTTTAGGCATTCTCAAAGTCAGTCACCTGTCGTTAACTTTTTTAGACTAACATCCTCGACAGTATTTGGAATAGGGAAGAATTAACACTTTCTAACAAAAATAAGTAGTTTGATATACTTGGACCTTGCGGTATTTAGATGTTTAACATTCATCTCTTGTAAATGTTTACATTTGATGCTTAGACCTTATGTGCTGCATAACAGCATACCGACATTGACCACAATACCTCAGTTTCACCCAGTTTCGAATACCACAAAGCATCTTATTAAGGGAGGCCCAGTGAACAAGGCTCCCACCATTGTGGGGTTTGGGAAAGGTCCAATGCACCCAGCCTTATTCCCGTAAGCGGACAGGCTATGCCCTCAACTAGAACCCGTGACCACCAGGTCAGCAGCAATCTTATTGTGAAACAAATTAAACACCAGGTCAATTCTACCATGGGATAAATTAACCTGTACATAAGTGTATCTGAATGTTTCCACACAATATTAAAACACATACAGGTTAAAAGAAATTCTCATCAATAAATTTCACAACAAAACATTTTTGAACAATGTTGTCCATTTTCCTAATTCTAAGTCACTAACCTACAAATTTTAATGAAAACTTTTTTTTTTCTGGAGGTCAGTAAAATAATATAGCACCATTAAGAAAATTTTCAATTTCTATTTCTTTTGATTTTGGCACGCATAGTAATTCAATATAAAAATACAGCATCAAAACCTACCGATTTGTAGCGATGAAAGTTTAGAATTGAAGTCCTCATTTACAGCTGGTGCAGATGGTGTGATGGCAAAGAAGATGATGATTAGCCACTCAAAAATAATTTCTTGAAGCATTGGAACTAACTCAAGACGTATTCTGGTTATATCATCATGTGACAAGTGGACCTGTGAGGAATAAAAATATTACGTCTGAAATATATGACATATTGATCTAACTTCACAAAGAAATTATAGCATTTTGCTAACAAGTATGACTTCTTAAATTCTTTGCAAACTTGTTCTACATAAAATATGTCAACATGGTACTAGAGCATGGCTGACCAAACACTCTAGAGCATGATCCTTGAACTCCTTCATCATGACAGAAGCATATGTTTACTGATGACAAGTTCCGTTCTTCACGAAATTCAAATCTCACAAAAATCCTATCTTTTAGCAGCTAGCAAATAAAGTTAAACCATGATTGCACCAAAACATTCAAATAAAAATAATAAGTATATTTTTATTTTCCTTCAAATTTGAATTCAAGTGCATTCTTTTAAGCCAGATGTACTGATGTATATATAATTCTTTTTGCACATTTTTACGTTCAGATCAATATTTTGGATACTCCACAAAGTCAGACTGGTTCGCAACCATTTGCTGGAGGTTCAAACAACCGATAAGTCCTTGCTGCCTGATAGTAACAATGAAACTAAACTGACCAAATCACTAGTTTGGGTGCATTGTTAAGGTTCAGCAGGTTCCTATGAAGCCACATATATGCAACTATAAAAATTTAGTTCATTGCTTATTTAAGGTCTCAAAAACCCCCCAAAAAAAAATCCCAACAGAAATGTTTTGCAGCTTACTATTCATCCCTGGTTCTCAATATTATCATTTCATGGGGCAGAAAGAAAAACCAATTAACATCACCTACATTGTTGACTAATTTCTAACTGCCATCTCTCAACTGGGAGCTTTGCAACTTAAATTTAAAGGACACTAACAGACCTTAACACTTACATATGTCATTCATCATATACATGCACAAACAATTTAGGTCATAATTATGGCATCCAGTCACCAACACAGTGCAAAGGCAGCAAACCATGAAAAAAAAAAATCTAAAAGTGACCCTGGTAGTATTCAGGTTCTCTAGTGGATCAATTTGCTGGTAGTTCAAGAATTGACAAACACCATCCTCAGTTCAGTAATATCTAGCATAAAACTTTCAAATATTACAATTGAACAAAGTAAAACATAAGAAATACAAAAAAACTTTATAGTGGGAAATCTCCAATTGCTATCTTATTTAATTAGATAATAATTTGAATTAACTGATTTTTGCAATAACAAAAAAGTATGCATATGAGCAAAAGAAATATGTCTACAAACTCACCTGACCACTGATGTCCATCAGATAGCTTAGAAATAGAAGAAAGTCCCAGGCAGATTCAAACATAACCTTTGCAATCTGATAAGTAGCATGTACTATAATGGAGGAATTGATATTTGATGACATTTCAGTATTAAAATTATGTATTATTTTCTGTGGAACCAAAAATTTCAGGAAACCCTCAATTAGATTTAAAATCCTGCCCCATGCAGAAGCCTTTTTGTACAAGCCTTGAAGAGACAAGAACATGTCAACAGAAAGTTTCCTCAGATTTCTATGATCTGCTAGCTCCTTCTCCAGAACAACTATACTATCCCCAGGAATAGAAGTATGGAGCACTGGGCCTGATGTACCATATCCACTTTGCAGAATCTTCACTATACAGTGAACAATATCTTCAGAAGAGATCACTGGTGCAGATAAAAATGATTCATAAAATATAGAAGAAGCAGTTTTGCCCAACTGTTGACTGAAACTTATAACACATCTGAGAATTTCAATCAGAATTTCACATTCAAGATCACCATCCAATATATCCACAAGGCCTGTGAGCTCACCAACTTCATCTGAAGAACCTACAGAATATAAACGAAGGCCAATATCAAGGAAAGGAAAGGAAAACAATGAACAGAATAAAATGAGCAAGTAATGAAATTAATTAAAACCGTCTAAGAGAAAGCCAGGTATTTTTTAATAAAATAAGAATTCATTAAGAGAGAAAATGGATGGAGAGAGGTATCTATAATTATTTATTACCCTCTAGAATCCGCTCAATATCTTCCAAAGACCGAAAAAGTGAAACTGAACTTTTTCTGATTAAACCAACAGCACCAGCAGAGGAATCAACAAGCAAACCATATAATGCATTGTTCTTGCACCAATTATGGAAATAGCGGGTAAAAAAACATTTCCAGCAATGCAATATGGACACTTTTTCAGAGCCAACCTAACACAGTATCAATCTTGTCAGTTTACCATACCAAACTTGTCACTCCCAAATAAGGAAAAAAAAGGTAAGGAGAGAGATGAGAGAGACTTGATAGACATGACAATGATGATAACCTCATGTTCTATAAGTGAAAGTATCTCCTTTTTTAGTCCGTCGACAGTTAATGTTTGGAACTCAGATTCAACCAAATGCCTGCTATACTCAACCAGAGTTGCATACAAAGCAGCATTATGATGCACCCCAGGAAGAAGCAGCCTGCGTAAGAAAATAGAAGATACAAATGGTACAATATCATCCTGCAGAAAATAAACAACTGAGTCACATCTTCAACATGAGAACTCCCAGCACGATAACAATTAGCACTTACATGTAGCATCAATAGAAGTTTTTTAGTCCAAAACAGGTAGTTCTCATATTTCATCTTCCATTTTTACCCCCTTTGGAGGTAGTGGAGGATAAGTTGCTTCTGGTGACCATTTATAGACATAGACAATAAGAGTCTGTTTGGTTTGATAAAACATTTTGTTTTATTTTCTATTTTCATCTCCTGGAAATGATTTTGATTTTCAAATTTTAAAAAATATGTTTGGTTGATGGAACTTTTATTACAATTACAAAGTTGACACTGCATTTTCAACTTACTGTTTCTCGAGATGAAGAAAACATTCAGATTTAGCCCCATTTTTAAGAAGTGTTACCTAAGAAACATTTTCATCAAAACCCAACCAAACACATTTTTAAACTTGTTTTCCATTTTTATTGAAAATGAAAACATGAAATGCACAAACCAAACACGAGCTAGTGTAAAATATTACAGCGTATGTTTCTATTGGATATTATAAGTGGAGCCCTTTTCAGTGTAAAGTTTGCATATTCTACTGAACTCATCACTTAAATACATGTAGCTTTCCTAAACCATGAAATTTAAGGGTGCACAATTACAATTTCCTTTTAAAATGTATCAGTCACATCGACCCAGAGTGTTTGGATTATGGTCTAAACCACCACCTTGTTCTTAGAACGGGTAAACATATGAGCACGGTGCAACCAATGTGCATAAATGCATTCAATGAAGTGTGAAGTATACATCTTTTCCACTAATAGCAAGGAATAAAAAGCCTCCAAGACGGACTTTCAATCCTTGACTTCCTAAATTAGTGATTTCCAAGTTATAAAGATTCAAAACAAAGATTATACATGACCTATACCTTTGAAGATGAAAATATTGAATGTGCAATCCGCAAAATTTCATCTGCAAGATGTTCTGAACTTTGAAATAGCTGATCAGCAACAAATTCTTCTTGTAATACATATGAAAACGCTTCTACCCTGACAAGACACAAGACAACAATTGAGTATCAACGGTAACAACTACAACCTATATTCATATATAATAGAGTAAGGACCTTTTTAGTCTTTATTTCTCTAATAAAATTTCTTTTTCTATTGAAAAATATATATAGAGTTAGGACCCTTCGACTGGTTGACACCAGTGTAAAACAAAATTAATCATCGACCATTGAATAACTTTTGTGTGTTGAATTTTTTGCAAAATGCAGTTAGTTGGACTAAAAGCTCCATCACATGGATAATCCTAAAAGAATTTCATATTAATCCAATTTTTCAGATATTTGACATACAATATCAACGTTGTGGCTACTTGTAGTTCATCAATTGAATTGATGAAAACAGTATTATACGAAAAAATATTAAGTGGTGTAAGTGTATAAAGTTCTACAACAGCATCAACACAGACCCTTGCGTATGGATAACATAATTCTGTCACTATCCACTGGCAAAAGTTTAGCTATATTAGAGTTCTAAACTAGCTGCCTAAGTGAAAAGTAAATAGCTTATTACCATCTTTCCAATTGAGTACTAAAATGCTAAAACCATCGGAGATATAATACCTGGTTTATACCATAGTTGTTGAAATCGTCCGATTCGCGATTCAAATTGGACGGTTTGAGTTGATTCACAGCACACACGATTCACATCGGAGAGAGAATCGGTGGGTGGCCGAAATCGCAACACGTATCGCTAGAATCGTGCGATACGGATTGGAAATCGCAAATTGTCCTCCTCTGGCAATTCGAGCTGCTCTGGTTTGACATGAATGTCGCGGGTTGCGAAATCGAGTTGAAGATGACCCGACGCAACCCAAAACTCCAAAAGCTCTGTGTTTTCGTTTTTTTTTAAACTGTTACAGAACCCCAAAACGCACCGTTCTGCCTTAGTTTTGGGGTTCTTTTTAAATAAAACCTATTTTATTTCCCCCACAATCTCACCCACGTACGACTCTGCCGTCTGTTAGGACAACAGAGGCTACAACCAAACTTTGCCACCAAGAAACTCAAAGGTCTCTCCTCTCCTTCCCATATTTTCTCTTGTTTCGAATTTCCATTCCACTACCATATCCTTGTTGTTATACAACAATGGCTCCAAAAAAAAAAAGTGAAGAAAGACTCTACGTGGGATCATTGTAAGTCTCTTGAAACTCGGTTACATGTTAAATGTAACTACTGTCCCAAAACAATGTGGGGAGGAGTATTTAGGATGAAACATCATCTAGCCGGAACACACAAAGAAGTTGCTCCCTGCGAACAAGTGCCGAAAGAGATAAGAAATTTATTTAAAAAAATGTTAGATGATATGAACAAGGTTGATGATGATATGGTTGAGTGCTTTGATGATAAGGGAAATCAAGAACATGATTCACCAAAAAGGGGGTCCATAGATGCTTTTGTAGTAAAAGGAAAAAGGGGAAGTGGCTCTAGTTCCTCTATGGCTAATATGAAAATGAAACAAACTATAAATGCAATGGTGAAGGATAGAGATTTGGCAGTTAGGGATATTTGTAGATGCATATATGGGAATGCATTGCCATTTAATTTGGTAAAGAGTCCACTGTTTATTAATATGGTGAAATCCATTAGTGAATATGGTAGAGGCTTGAAACCACCAACTTATCATGAAGTGAGGGTCTCATACTTGAAGAAAGAAGTTGATCTTGTCCATGCTAATTTGGATAAATATAAACTTGAATGGAAGAAAACCGGTTGTACATTGATGTCGGATCGATGGACCGATGGAAAGGGTAGATCCGTAACTAATTTTCTTGTTAATAGTCCTAAAGGGACTGTTTTTATAAAATCTGTGGATACTAGTAGTTTCATTAAAGATTCTGAAAAAATGTTTGAATTACTTGATGAGATGGTGATGGAAATTGGGGAGGAAAATGTTGTTCAAGTAGTGACGGATAGTGCTTCAGCCTTGGTATCTGCTGGAAACAAGTTGATGGATAAAAGAAAGTAACTCTTTTGGTCACCTTGTGCAGCCCATTGTCTTGATTTGAGTCTTGAAGACACTGGTGGCATTACGGTATTCCCTACTACCATTGGAAAAGCAAAAGCAATTACAACTTTCATTTATAGGCATACTTGGGTGCTGAATTTGTATAGAAGCTATTCCAATGGTAGAGAGTTAGCCAGGCCAGCAATTACAAGGTTTGCTACATCTTATTTGACAATGAAGTCTATTTTGGACCACAAGATTGCCCTTCGATCTATGTTTGCATCTGAAAATTGGGCTACAGGTGCCTATGCCTCTAGGATTGAAGCTAAAATTGTAGAAGACATTGTTTTGGCTGATTCAAGGTTTTGGAAATCGATAAAGTATTGCTTGAATTGTGTGTCTCCTCTTGTGAAAGTTCTTAGACTTGTGAATGGTGATTCAAAGCCGGTAATGGGATAAATTTATGAGGCTATGGATAGAGCAAAGGAACAAATAGCAAAGAATTTTAATAATGTGGAAAGAAGATATAAGAAAGTATGGGAAATCATAGACAAACGTTGGGACTATCAACTCCATAGGCCTCTTCATGCGATAGCATATTTCCTTCATCCTAAGCATTTTTTTTAAAAACAATTTATATTTTTATGTAATATAAATGCTTTGTATTTAATTTATCATTAAATCTTATCTCATTGTTATTTCATAGGTTCCATTATGATCCAAAATTTAACCCAGATATTGAGGTGAAAGTTGGCTTGTACAAAACAATGGATAAGATATGTCCTGATATTGAGACAAGAGTCAAAATGGATTCCCAAATCAAGGTAGAAGGACTCTTTGGATATAGCTTAGCAGTTGCAACTAGAGAAAAGAAGCAACCTGGTAATTGCTCATTTGATTACGTACTTTATTTACTTCATTTATTTTAAAAATTATATTGATTAAGTAATTAACCAAGTATTTATTTATAATTTCTTTTTGCTAGCTTTATGGTGGAATAGTTTTGGAGAAGAGTGCAAAAAGCTACAGTCAGTAGCCATTCATATTCTAAGCCTCACTTGTAGTGCTACAGGGTGTGAGAGGAATTGGAGTGTGTTTGATCACATTCACTCTAAGAGAAGAAAACGCTTAGAGCAAAAAAGGTTGAATGCTCTAGTATTTGTTAAATACAATCTTCAACTTGAGATTAGACAAAAGCAAAGGGAGGCAAAAGGAGATACATATGATCCTATTTGCTTATCGGATTTAGAATCCGATGATGAATGGATTACTGAACAAGAGGAGCCTTGCCTAATGGAAGGGGGCTCTTGGATGGATGTCCAAGAGTGCCTCAAGATTGATGAAGGAGATCCAAGCAAAAAGAGAAAGAGAGGTTTATTGCACTTGTAACTTTGCAATCTTAAACCTCTTATTGTAATTCTTAAATTGTTTTTTTCTCTTTTAGTCACTTACCTTATATAATATATTTTACATATGTATATTTTAGGTCCACGAAATCTTAATGCCATTGCCCACAAGAATGATAAAGGACAAGGCATTCAGATACAAGAAAATGTTGAACAAGACATTGGAGATGATGATAGTGATACTGAAGAGGAAGAAGATGAATGATGTGTCCCACATCGGTTAGACAGGTTGGTCTTGGGTGTTATATATATGAGTTCGCAAGCCTCTCCTTACGAGCTAGCTTTTGAGGTGGAGTTAGGCAGGTCCATATCATATGGTATCAGAGCCATACTTGCACTGGTCGGTGGGCCCATGCACTCGTTCTCTGCACGAGAACGTGCAATCTAAAGGGGTCGAGCATGATGTGTCCCACATCGATTAGGTAGGTTGCTCTTGGGTGTTATATATATGAGTTCGCAAACCTCCCCTTACGAGCTAGCTTTTGAGGTGGAGTTAGGCAGGTTCATATCAATGAAGGAATAGTCATGCTAGATGATGACAAAGATGATAGTGATAGTGATGACATTAATCTTGGTGATTGATGAATAGGAGGATAATTAGTTTTTGACTTAGTTATTTATGAGTTATGGTTTTTTATTTATTTATTAGCTTATATATGAGTTGCTAAGTAATATTGGGTTAGTGAATTATGACTTATGTGACTTACGGTTAAGTTTTTTTGTCAATTCCTGGTTTAAAATTATTACATTAAGTATTTTGTTTATGGTATACAACTATACATCATTAGTATGATATATTTGAAGCTATTTTTCATTGTGTCTCTGAATCTTACGATTCGATACGATTTACGATTCACGATTCAAAAATTAGGCTACCGATTCACGATTTGATTTGCGATTTGATAACTATGGTTTATACTAAAACTACTGTGAAATGATGATCAATTGAACAGCCAGGCATGAACAAACTGAAAATGTTACATACTCATCAATATTTGTAGAGAACATGTGTGATACTAATTCATCATCCTTCAATATCCATATCTTGTCCGAAGTTAATTTAACATCAATGCATCGTCCCTGTACAAAACTAGAGCAGTCTCTCATTTGGAGCAAGGGAAAATAATCACATTTAAAAGCTTAATTCCAAGCTGAGAGAAAAGGCCAACAGTTTACCTCCACCAAGGGGATATCTTTTACAGGAGGCTCCATTGAGAAAACAATTCTGTCCCCAAAATTATATAGGATATTATGTAAAGAGATCACCTCCAAGCCTTCATCCTTCACATTCAAGCACAAACAATCAGTTACTAAAGAAGGCAAACATAACAAGCCAAAGTGTAACATTGATCACGAAAACAGAAAGAAAGGGAAAATAAAAAGAACCACATAGTGAAAGAAAACAGAAACAAAGATGAAAACACAAAGCATCAAGTTAAAACATAAAAGTGCGGACGGGAGAAAATTGCTTTCCAAAGTTTGACTCAATAATCTGCTTGATAAGGAAAGCTTGCGAACTAAATAAGCAAACCATAAGCCAGAATTTCTAGCTCATTAGTTAAATGAGTCCAGATTGAGCTATTTAAAGTCCAACTCATATGGCTCATTAGCTAGCTCAATCAACTTCAATTTATATATGGATACAGGCACACACAAGTGTGCACACATTGAACATGGAAGTTTAATGATATTAAACGACAGTTCTAAGGATATTTTATCTCCCCCGATCAAATAAAGTAAATTTTATTGCCAACCAAAAAAGAGAGTAAAGTGTTGGCAAGTTAAGTATTTCATAGGAATTCTATGTCTTCAAATTTTATTCACCTTTCAATAATCAAATGCTAAAACATAACAAAGTCACTTTTACTAACCAGCCTCAAGTAATTCACCAACCCAATGCAAGTCGAGTGTGAGCTAACATTTTGAGCTCATTGTTGAGTTCGTCTGGACCTCAAACCAATCAATTTTAAGATAAGCTAATCCTAAACTCATCAAAGCCCATTGATGTCTCGCTCATTTCCAACCCAAAGTAGAGACACATTAGGTTCTTCTATATGCTTAAATGCTAGGAAAAGTGGAAAACTGTAGAGCTATTTACTTAGACCAACATGAGAATCCATATACATTTAAGGAAGTCTCCAATCTATAATACATTTTTTATTCTTTTAACCCAAAATATGCTATATGTCCTCCTTTTAACAATCTAGATGAAACACAGTTTATATTATAATCCTGCTACCAAACTTTAGAAACAGTTAAAGTTGCTTTCAAGTGTATGTTTAAACAGAAGATAGGATAAACACAACCAACATTGTATTTATCTTTAACCAATGATTAGAAATCAAAACATCCTTAATTTCATACCGAAGTATGTCTGTACAGGATTGCCAAAGGAATTGAACTTGAATCAAGGTGAGGTTGACCCGCCCATAACCTTACAAAGGTAACACCTGAAGAACAGAAACAGAGAAGTGTGAGAGCACATCTGTGTTTGTGAGTACAAGTAAACAAAAGAGAAGAGAGGGCATGATATATCATTAAACAAAGAAAAGGAGAGATCAATTGTAATTCATCTTCAATTGTATTTGATACGCTAGCAGAAAAGAGACAATGTTTACCATTCCCCGTAACCAAAACAATTAAACAAAAAGAACATGCTTTGCTTTCTATAATCCCTTCCAAGTTTATTTCATGTAACTACTTCCATTTTTTCAGTTATGCATGACCAACAAACCTTAATGTTGTTTTCCATTTATCAAAGATAAAAAACATTATAAGGAATTTTACATTGTCCTTATAAAGAGAGAGGAAAAGGCAAATTTATTTGGTTATACACAACAACACCACAAAAGAACAGATGTACATACAAAGAATACTAAAAATTATATAGACATTTTAAATTTATATTCTGCTTAATAATCTCATTTTTATTCACCCATGTTTCAGAAAACCCCTGCAAGGGTTGAAGTATGCATCCTTGCAAGGGAACCCACCCAATGCATCCTTGTACTGGTATGGCTGAGCAGTGCAAGCATGTCTGCATTCAAGCGCCCCAATGGAAATCCCAAAGTTATAGAAGTAAATCAACAGAGATATAAGTGATTAGTGCTATCACTAGAAACTACCATTTTCCCCATGTTTCTTTTTTTTATTATCACTAAAACTAAAGCAAATTATGTCAGTATAAATACATCTTGTACGTCCAAGAAGCTTGTAGATATATGCCAATACATACACATGCAGAGAGGAAAAAACATCTGTTTGTCATTTACCATGCACTTGATGTAAATATACATGAATAGACATAAGTCTGTTTAAAATTCTCATTTTGATTTATGTGTGTTTCAGAAATTTACAGAGAAAAGAAAAAATAGAAACAGAAGAAAGAAAAGAAAATAGATATGGGAAAAGAATATAAAAGTCAATCAACAGAGAAATACAAGTGATTAGTGCTATGCTGGAAATGATAGACGTATCCTATTTGGAACCCCAAGCATTTGAAAGCTATTAGAAATAAAGTCTTTCTTTCCTTTCCACCAAATATCAAGATTATGGATTTAGCAAAGTTCTTTCTTAGCAGAATGTAGCTTTCCCTTCAAATCTTCTCATTCATTTTCTTTAGAATACCTAAAACAAATTGCAAAAGTTGCAGCTACCAATTCCTTTTATCCAAGTTTAATGTCCAGTACAAGATGTTAAAAGAGGCCATGAAATTACGCATACTTAAAAATTTTCTCCAAATTACGAAGCAAGAAAATTTTCCATAAATCAAACTTGGAAAGGTCAAAGCTCAACGGAAAATGTCTAAATTTACTGTTTGCACAACTTTTGACAGACATTATTCCATATAGAAGACATTGAATTGGAGGCATGATCAACAATTATGATTTATAAGTACCATGAAAATTACAATTTCTTGCAAAGCTTGTAATACAATTATGTACCCCGGTTGGTAATTCATCATCACTAATCATCTACCTTGCAGTCTCCGAAATCCATTAAATCCAATAGCCCACAACAGATGTCAGCCCCATGTTTTTTCCAGTAAACATCATTAATGAATTATCAATTATCACTTCAGAAACTAGCATCAATTTCTTCTTTGGTTACTAGCACTGATATGAAAATATTTTAGTTACGGTGATACTTTTGAGAGAATGATACTGACCTTAGTTCAATGTAATGCTAGGTCCCTAATACTCTCTCGCTTTCTCTCTGTATCAATTGTTACCATACCTAATGATAAAGAACTTCTCTTTCCTTTCTTCTTAGTAACCTAAAACACTATTTCATCTTTCACTGATTAAACCTTAAAAATCTAGAAGTCTTTTTTTCACAATTACCTATTTTTTCATCTTTCACTGATAAAACCTTACAAATGTAGAAGTCTTTTTTCACAATTATCTATCTAAGTTCCCTACAAGAATACTTGTTTTTAAACCTGTAGATTCTAAAAGGCAGAACCTCCAAGAAGCCATTCATTTAACATCAAAGCCAGCCACAACTTGGCCTCCACATAATCCACTAATGCCATATGGTGCGTACCATTTCTCTAAATTTCCTAAACATACAAGTTAGACCTTGGAATCCTGAAAGCTTTCATATAAAAGCCACTGGAAACTTTTACTAATTTCTCCATTCATTTACACAAGAATACTGCAGAAATCAATATTAAGAATCCTGTTTAATGTTTGTGGAGGCCCACCTGGTAACGGAGCAAGTATAAGATAACTATTAAAGAACATAAAGGTTGGAATTAAAACTGAAAGGTAGACAATACCTGTCATAGTCATACTGCCCATATTATGACTAAAGACCCTGCTATGCGATGCAAGATCCCAAATTCGTAATGTCCCATCCAAATGAAGCACAAAAACAAACCTTTTCCCATGCAATTCGAATATTACCAAGTCTTGTACAGAACCCACCATTTTACCCCTACAAGACATATTTAATGAATATCTCATAATTCATAACGCCTGCCCGGGGGAAGGGGGGAATCCAAGAAAGAGAAACTAGTTCGGAAGAATGGAAAAGACATCTAACATAATCAAGAATAAATTTAATTTCCTTATTCAGTATTAGAATTTAAAAAGAAAATACCGTGACATAAAACCCCACAAACGGCTGATTCCAGCTTCATCTCTTAGCTCATGCACAAATCCTTTGAGGAAAAACAAAGTCATTATAAACCATTGAAAAGTGATAAATAAATATCAAGAAAACTCCAAACATGAGGAGAAATTTAACATTGTCAAAGGTGAGCTTATGTTGCTATACAGCTAAAGCCATCTCTATCTTCTAATCCACTATCACTGCTGACCATCAAAACAATACACAAAAAGCAATAAAAGACACAGTAGAATATAAGGCCCTGTTTGGTACACTATATAAGAGATGGATAGTATAGTATAATTAATACTATCCACATTTAGGTAAAATACTAGATAACAATTTATCCAGTCAAAATAAGTTTATTCAACCTTGATTGTATAAAACTGTATAAGATAAAATAATTTGATTCCTATCTGATATAGGATCAACGCTAAATAAAATTATTTTGACTGGAAATTATACTATTTAGTGTCTTGACCAAACATTGTATAAAGATATATAGTATTAATTATATTATACTATCTATCATTTATATAGTGTACCAAACAGGGCCTGATTTCTTTAGGAGCCACCAGCCTACATCAATCTGGGAGAATAGTATGGATGTAAAACTCACATTCCCCAGAGGATATGCAAATTACACAAGTATGATTATGAATTTATGATTTACAACGAAAGAAAAAAGGCCAGAGATAACATATGAGCAGTGGCACATACAACAACTAGAGAGCAAAGGGTCATGTTAATCATACCAGGAGCACTTGAGTCAAGTACACCAAGTTGGAAACAGCAAACAGAACCATCATTTCTTCCGATAACAAGACATCCAGCGACTGCTGTTATGGCAGTTATTGCTACATGATTGGAATAATCATGCACATTAAGCTCTAAAAGCTCATCCACTGGGAAAATGGAGCAGGACGCATATGCAGAAAAATTTCTAATTTTCAACTGGTAAGCCACCCCAGACACAGTCAACACATAAAGCAAGTAAGGGAACCTAGAAGTGCCAGTAATCTGCATCAATAAAAACATTACCTCTGTCAAATGAGTTACAGGACAACATGTCTACGGCACACACTAAACGAACAACGAAGCACTATACAAACTATAACCATTTAGCTCGTAGACAAAGATGTGCAGTGTGATGAATAAGCAACCTCGTTTTTGCAGACAAATGCAAATGGGCAGAGCGCATCAGGGAAAGTGAATCGCAGTCCCACTCTAGCGAATTCTTTGGAAGCACTGAGCTCCAGCAACTCGAGAGCGTGAGGCTGCGTCTTGTGAATTTTCCTGCTCAAGTGGCCACAGAGACATGGTTGACAGCAATAGGGTCAAATTGTGAACAAAAAAAAAAATCGATAGTAATATAACAAACACGAAAATTTGGGCAGAGGAAGAAATTGGTGAGCGAGAGAGAGAGGGAGGAAGTGAACCATAGAAGATAAGCAGAAGGATCATCGAGGACGAAGCAGGAGGCGCAATCCTCGGTGGGGGGTCCAAGAGCGGCGGCAGAGCCGTCGACGGCAGCGGAGGCAATGTTGGAGGAAGAAGGCACAGACAGTTCGGCCCACCTGACGGCGTCGCTACCGATGATGGGGACTTCCTTCCCAGCCAACGTCGACCCAGTTCCCATTTTCGTCGTCGTCTTCTTCCGACCGAATCAGCGGCAAAACCCTAGTGCAGGGGTTCAGGGTCTAAGACACAAGCGATGACCGATACATGAATTCGCGCTCAAAATGAAAATAAAAACACGGGAAGGTCATACACAAAATAATTAAGAAAATGAAAGGGAAATTTATTACCCAAAAAAAAATAAAAGAGAACTTTTTTTATAATTTTTCTTATGTGATGTTTTTTAGCTATTTGTTCTTTTAATTCTTTTTATGATGATATAATGCTTGATATTTTAAAATAAATTTTTATTTTTTAAGAGAATCACAATTTAAAAATATCATATTTTTAAGAAGAATTAATTAAAGTTCAATATGATGTATAACTCATATTTAAAAAATAGTTTATCATAATTAAAAATAAATGAATTAGTTACACTCAATCATTTTCAAAACTCTCAAACATAGATAAGAATTGTAAGTCAAATAATAGCAAATCTTTTTAGATATTGTTTGCTTTTAATATTGAATATTACCTAAATCAATTTGTCTCAATTTTACATATAATTTCTCTTCTTACATTATATCTCAGATGTAATAAATCTCAACTCAATTCTTCTCAACTTGCACTTAATTGGATCAATGTGTATGAAGTATTATTGTTTATAATAAACTAAATTTTATAAAATTCTAAACATTAGGAAACAAATAAATTGTTTCGAAAAATCCCTAAATTGAAGTTTTGATTTACTTATTCAAATAGATTATGAAGCAAATTATACTCATTAAGTATAATGGAGGCCAAACTATACATAAGTATGATCTTACAATCTTTTTATATTTACGTGTCTACTTTCTATACTCGTTTCAATTTTTTTTTACTATGACACTTTTATTTTGTAATTTTATATTAATTGTTTTGTAGAATATATTGTTAAGAAAAACATTTCTCTTATTTCAACCATAAGGAATTATGCTAAATCTTTGGATAAAACATATTGTTTGTGATGAAGTTTTTGGTTTCGCCTTGTATAGTTATTTTTATCATTGCTTATTTTTTGCAAAACTTTTTTTTTATTTTGGCATAAATATTGTATAGTCGGGGTCTTACTTTAAGAGGGATAGAACTACTCTAATAGAGAAATTTGCATCCTTCATTTTCATGTGAAGATTTTTATACCTTACGTTAACTTAGTTGGGCCTCACTAATTTTAATTTATTTAGAGAATGTTTATTATTATTTTTTTATAATAAAAGTAATTTTAGGTCAATTTTCATTTCAATTGAAACTAAGTAACTCTACAAACTTAAAACTATATATATATATATATATGTAATATTACTTGTGAAAAATAAAATGAATCAAAACATATATATCAAATTTGTCATCTCTAAAGATGTGACTCGTTATTCCCTTAAAAACAACAATGAAAGGGCAATTTTAGCTCTATTTAGCAAAGATAAATAGAATCATAATTCGAAGCATTTTAA
This sequence comes from Castanospermum australe, assembly GCA_019955255.1. Taxonomy (NCBI): domain Eukaryota; kingdom Viridiplantae; phylum Streptophyta; class Magnoliopsida; order Fabales; family Fabaceae; genus Castanospermum; species Castanospermum australe. The sequence continues at coordinate 1,184,364 of NSJW01000159.1, forward strand.
ATAAGTTTGGTTCACGTATATTTTCATAAATCTTCATTATCTTCTAATTATCACAAGCAATATGTAAACCAATCTTATATGTGTTTCTTTTTTTGAAAAATACCTTATTGAAAAACATTTTCCTTATTTTTGTAGTGTTAGATTTAAAAAAAAAAAATAGTGGTGAAGAGTTGACCAAAAGTCAGTGAAAGGATATAACGATGATAGAATACAAGTCTAGTAATTTTCCAAAGCTCACACTAAAGCAAGCTCTCCCACTAAAGGTGTGTTTTGGTTATATTTTACAAACTTAATTTTAAATGAACTTGATTTTGTAAACTTAATTTCATTAAGAAATAAGTTTGAGTGAAATAATTTATGTTAAACAATCTTTATCTGAAAAGTAATTTTGTCAAAGTGAATATTATTTGAATAGTATTGATAAAAATCATTTTTGTATGTATAATTACGAAAAAAAATATATGTTTTATAATTTCTTTTTTATATTGTTCTTTGTATTTCAATTTATTATTTTTAATTATATTTAAAAAAAACATAAACGTTGATATCACAAATATTTTTTATTTTTGGTTTTATTATTAGATTTAAAAATAAAAGTATAATATTACTTTTAATTTTTAAATTTATTGTAATTTTAAAGTATACAGTGTAATATTTTATTTATTTAAAAAAAATATGTCAAGAACAAACAAAATCTAATAATAATAATAATAATAAATAAGAAAGAAGACAGAAGGAGGGAAAAGGACATTCAGAGCGGGAGAAATTGGGCAAAGAAAAAGGCTTTCCATCCTCCTCCTTTATCCGGTGAACCCAAAACAAAAGAGAGGAACGTAAACCAGAGATACTAAAAATAGAAAAAGTCATTTTAACAAAAAAAAAAGGTGAGAAGTAATCTTTGGTGTGCTGTGTAGTGTGTAGGCTTTGTGGGAGAGGATCATAGCCTCCTGAAATTATCTCGCGAGGACAGGGTTGGAAAGTTAATTTTTGGGAGCATGACTAAAATGTCAAACGGGAAATGGTGAACGCAGAAGCAACATTGAGATGCTTCGGCTCTAACGGGGGTTTAGAGTCAAACGAGATTTTAATGAAAAACAGCCAAACATATTTTTTTTATTCAAAATCACGTTTGTTGCATCTAAAACGGGAATTTGGTGGATCAAACGCGGAACCAAACACACACTAACATCCTTAGCAAAGGGCAACTACTCCAATTACTTCTCCGACTAGAACTCTATCCATTCCCTCACTCTCTCGCATTAACCATTACTTACTTTTAGTGTATTTTGTTATCATGTCTTCTATTTCTTGAAATGGATTATCCTTGACTTCTCTTCATTTGTCCTTTATTAAATGTTGGTTATGTATAATTTAAAATTTTATTTTTTTTGTTGTCTTTAACTGAGATATTCTTACATGTATGGTTGTGAGATTAACTCTTCAGGCATAATCTCGACTAATCTTTGATTAGAAGGCCATGTTAATTTTTGGTCTTCGAAAGTTTGAATATGTATAATTATCTTCTATTAAACTATTTTTTTTGGTAAGCCTCTATTAAACTATTTGTATATTATTTAATATAAACTGGCAATTATGATATTTATTGGTTATTTTGTCACATGCATAATTTGGATTCATCCAAGATGCCAAAAACCATGCATTGTCTTCAAATGCATCATCAACTCATCATCTATTGAGATTTTAAGAATTTATAAAATAAAAAATTGGAAAAAATTACCTACTTGATAGTATAACAACAACAAAATTAACTATTTATTTTGAACTAAAGTCAGCTATATAAATCAATTGATGTCATTCAATTTTATTAGAAATAAAAATTTTAATAAATTTATTTAGAACATGATCTTTTCGGTGATGTACAATAGATAAAGCTATTCACAGAATCACAATTATTAAAATATATTACATCTACCAATTAAGTAGTTTAGTCTATATGTTTGGGTTTGCACCAAAATCTAGTTTGACCTCCTAGCCAAACGAATTTGGACTAGCAAATCTTATTGTGGGTTTATCCAGTGTCAAGTGAGCGGAACACATTTAGAATGTGTTTGGGAATGATTTTTTTTTTTTTGAAAAAAGTTTTTTTCATGATAAAAGTTATTTTTATTTTTTTTATAACATGTTTGGTATTGATTATATGAAATGGATTATAATCTATGATTATTCTTGATACATTGAAAAATTGCTTATAATTTTAAGGTAAAATTTTTGAATATTTTGATTATAATCTATTTTGATTATTTGGTAGTTAGATATGATTTTACCACATTCACCCCAATACAATTTTATCACATTTAATCTAAACAAATCATTTCATACCATTTTTAGTAATTTATTATATAAAAGTGATTTTTTTATAAATCCAAATAAAACATATTATTTGAAAATTAGTTTTTAGTTAATATATCCAAACATGAAATTGATTTTATCATAATAATTTTTTTTTAAATTGATTATATATATAATCAATTGTTGAAATAATCTTTCTTTCACAACTAATCCAAATACACACTTAATCCTTAATAGGCTTACACAAAACACGTGTATGCACCAAAAAATTCCAAGCATGGAAATGGCTAATGTGAGTGTTGAGTGCTCTACTAAATATTGCTTGCATTTGAGGTTTGGATCTTATTAGATTGAACATCTAAAAAAGGACTTAGTGTTCGTTTGAACGTGCTTTTTTATATAAAAATCTCTTTTTTAAAGTACTTTTTTTATTTTTTAATATGTTTGGATGATTTTTTTTTTAAAAGCTAAAACACTATTAAAAGCTAGATTTTTATGCTTTAAAAAAATATTTTTTATAACATAAAAAAACTGGTCAAACTTTAAAAAAATATTTTTAAAATATTACATTTAAATATAAAATAGTTTCTACTTTTTTAAAAAATAATTAAAAAAACTCATGAAAAAAAGATATTTTTTTTAAACACTCGTCCAAATGAACCCTTATTCTATAATGACTCCTTTCATTGGGTGCGCTCCATTTGGTCATAACACACTATTTTGTTGGCTGAAATACCTATATATAAGATCTTGATTCTTGAGCTATGGCAGGGTAACAACACAATGAGCTGAAGGTCTTCAATTTACATTGGAGTTTGGAACATGTCATCCCCACCAAGGAGCCACTTTCAACCGAAGCTCATATGTTGCCATTCATATCGTTACTTTTCGACAAAGTGGCCAAAGTTTGGTGCCCATGACGGATAGCACCTACTTAAGCAGCATGCACGTTCCTTTTTCTTTTCTTTTCTGTCATTTTCTCATCCTTTACTTCTTTTTTGTCCCCCGCTTGTCCACAAACTCATCCCACATTTAGATTCTTCTCCCATTTCCAGTTGTTGTCTATCTTCAAGTCATGCACGTTCGTGCCGCGATCATGTGATTTGAACTCAATAATGCTTGTTCCCTACAAGCCACAGCATATGCACCTGCACCAAATGGGGATCAGGACCAGAACATTTAGAACTGCCATGAAAGGATCATGTCCTATATCTGATTGGGACGTGTCTGAAATGGCCAAGAAGCAAACGTGTTGAGCCCCAGGTCTTCATTCACGGCCACCGCCACCATTACTGCGCTATCAGAGTTGGAAAGTGATAGAATTTTAATGGGGCCGTTCACTGCTTCACCCAACACTCAAGTTACATTCATAGTTAGTAGTTTCTGACAGAACAGTGTCCCATCACAACTCATTTTACACCAACAAATTGCTCTTGAATTAGGTATGTGGATATAATACCCACTGTTATATTTTGCATTATCTCAACAAATACCTTTTTTTATTAAGAAATTCAATTTGAATGACAATGCTCTTTTAATATATTCAGAAGTGGTGCAGCCTAACGGAGTAGCTTTAGCACTCTTGCCTTTTTTTTTTTTATTACAATGGTTGCACAAAGATTTGAACATATAACTTCTTGCAAACTATCTAAATCCCTCACCACTAACCAAATCTTAGTGACTTTAGCACTCATTTAGACTACTAGACATTGGGCTGTCCATCATAACGGATGAGGGCTTGACTCATTGCCGATTCTTTACAGCAAAGGCGCGAAGATGCAAAGAGGAGGACTTCAATAAATTCATAAAGATAAACATCTATTTATCTATTTCAATCTCATTCGTGTAATCGTCTTTGTCATTTCCCTAGTAAGATTCACAAGGACAAGAAGGAACGTTCTTAAATGTGAGGAGAGGAGGGATGATACACAAACTATACTATTATCAAAACAAAAATGCCAATAATTATAATGGGTATATGGCATATACTCCTCTATTACTGGAAATTTCTTTTGAACAGCTAGCCTTCTCTTTCATCATCTTTTGGTCTGGCTGAAGAACTTGAACCTGAGGACATCCCAACGACTTGGCTGTGTGAGAACCTTTGTAATTGGATCATGCGTGCATAGATCCCATCAGGGTGATTTTTCAACAACTGTGAGTGGGAACCTTGTTCTGCTACTTTCCCATCATCAATCACGGCAATGAGATTGGCATTCCTGATAGTTGATAGCCTGTGTGCAACAATAATAGTTGTTTTTCCTGAGCAGGCACGGTCTAGAGCCTCCTGAACAGACCTCTCGGATTCAGCATCAAGTGCACTCGTTGCCTCATCAAGAAGCATAAGCTCAGCCTTCCTCACAAAAGCCCGAGCAATTGCTATTCTCTCTGCTTTTGTCCCCCAGATAGTTGAACTCCTCTCTCCCCAACAAATGTTTTGTATCCATCTGGCAAAGCAGATATGAACTTGTGGGCATTGGCAAGAGTTGCAGCTTCAATTATCTCAGCTTCTGTGGCTGAGTCATGCCCATAAGCAATGTTTTCATATATAGTAGCAGCAAAAAGGCAAGGCTCCTGAGGTACCACCGCAATGTGCCGTCTAAGGGACTTGAGGTTATATTTCCTAATGTCCTTTCCATCAATCATGACCCTCCCAGATGTTGGATCGTAGAATCGCTGTATAAGTGCAATGACTGAGCTCTTACCACAGCCACTAGGTCCTACAAGGGCAAGAGTTTTACCTGCCCTGACACGAAGACTGAGGTCACGAAAAACTGGCATATCTGAGCGAGTGGGATAAGAGAAGTCTACATGCTTAAGCTCAACTTCACCACGAAGACGATCAGGAACAGGGGTAACATCTGGGTCATCTGGCTCAATTTCAGTTCTACGGTCAAGGAGATCAAACACTGACCTCATGGCTCGACCTCCCTTGATGAAGTCAGGAGCCAGGGTTAAAGTTTCAGCAGCACCATTAGCAGAGACCATGAGGACCATGAAAAACTCGGATCGTTTTAGAGAAATCAGAGATCCCATGCTTCACAAGCCATGAAGCATACCAAAGACCAAGTGCATAGGAAGCATAAAGTGCAAACTGAGCTATCCCATATCCACTTCCAGAAATTTGTCCCTTCCAAAAGCAGTGCCGTAGTGGAATTTCAAGGTTGGAGGTGAAAAGGCCAATGATCTTTTTTTCTGAATTAAAGGCAGCAACAGTCCTTACATTGGCTATAGCCTCCCCTGCCAGTTTGTGTGGCCTTGGCATGAGCAGCTTCCAGGTCACCAGAGAAACCAGTCATGAACATTTTCTGCACAAAATTCAATGCAATAAATGACTTTAACACAAATAAAAACACAAAATTGAATCATTAAGCATACCAGAAAGAAGTGTAATAAAGCAAACCTGCAAAACAGTGGCTGCAACAACAACAGGGAAGACAGCTACGAGGACAAGGGCAAGGCGCCACTGCAATACAAACCCTGCAGTACAGGCAACTAGCATAAGTGCAGTGTTCTGCACAATTACTGAAATTCGATCCCCAATGGCTGATCTGACATTGTTGGCATCAAGAGCGAGCCTTGCTGCAATCCTAGCGCTCTCATTTTCCTCCTGATCAAACCATGCCATTTCATTTTTGAGCACTGCAGTCAACATTTTCTCCCTCACTCGTTTGGTGAGATTTTCCCCAACAATATCCCAGAAGAAGTGCTGCAATGTATTGAAGAGAAGCGCAGCCGATGAAAGCCCAATCAGCAAGTAGCAGTACTTTTCAATTTCTCGGATCATGTGTCTGTGGTTTGGATTGTAATAGACACTGAGGACAGCACTAAGAACATAAGCAAAGAACGCACTAAGGGATCCACAAACAACAGAGCCTATGGAACCAATTAAAGCATAAAGCCATTCAGGAGAGTTCATTTTTGCAAGTCGCCAGAAGGAACTGGCTTGCTCTTTGAAGGCAATCTTTTCAAGCCTGTAATTTGGATGTGATGCATCAAGGGACAGACTAAAATCAGATGTAGAGAAGTCAGACAGCCTGCGTGAGTATGGTGACCGGCCATAAGAAGAATTCCGAGCAATTATGGGAGAGCTTACAGAGTTTCTGGCACTTGAAGGCCTGCAAATGAAAAATTGTCATAGGATGATATATCCTCAGCTTAAAATATCTAGTAGTTAAAAAATGAATATACTCTCGTGAACAATAAAGATGAATTGCAGAGGTGTTTTCAAAGAACACAAAGCTACCTTGCACTACTCTTTCTGGCATTACTCATAGCAGTTTCATGTGCCATCTCCTGCATCCGGATAAGCTTGGCATAGACTCCATTTTCGCCTTTTGCAAAGAGCTCATCATGAGTTCCAATTTCAGTAACACTTCCTTGCTGAAGCACAGCTACAAGGTCAGCTTTGCGAATAGTGGAGAGGCGATGGGCAATTACAAGAGTTGTTCTACCAATCATGAACCGGTCAAGGGCTTCTTGCACCAGCTTTTCTGACTCAGAGTCCAATGCACTTGTTGCCTCATCTAGGAGAAGAATTGCTGGGTTTTTCAACATTGCCCTTGCTATTGCTATTCTCTGCTTTTGTCCTCCTGAAAGTTGCAGCCCTCTCTCTCCTACCTGCCATTTCAAATAATTTGTTACTTACCAAATAGTAGTTCAACAAATTGTCAATTTCTAAGACTCTTATAACAATGGAAAGTGGGCGCGTACTATATCTCCATTCAATTAGTTGAGGACTAAGATTGTATTTTAAATTTATTAGCAGTTTCTGTCCTGTCATCTATAAATTATCATATATTATATGACTCCCCCTGTCGTTCAAAATGAGTTGAGCCCTATACAAAGTATTTATCTGTTCTTATGAAGGCTACACAATTGAAGAGGAGCAATTCTTTTGGTGCTCTTCATTTTTCGTTGTTATGTTCTGGCCATCTCCAGCTTGATAGTTTGTCTGGTTCATATTTAAGAATAAAGATCCAATTTCTCTGTTTTCCTGCACATGCATTGTTGGCTAAAGCATGTTACCCACTTGGTCTTTTTCAAATGCAATTTATGAACAAGTACTTCCTAGCTTTGACTTCTAGAAATTTTGATAAAATAAATAGATGGGTTTTGCTTGTTGACCAAATAGATCTATTAACTTAAATATAATAGAAGTTGCAATTAAAGTCTACTAAATATCCAACCAAACAAGAAACCTCCGGTCAAGATCCATAGATTTCACATTTAACAATGATAAGCTTGCCTCCACTCTTGTAACATGCACAAGCTGCGCAACTGCTATAAAAGTCTAGAGACATCCCTCTTTCTATATAATGTTACTTGCCTACTGAAATAATTATGAGATAAATCATTTTTAGCCACACACACAAAAACGTGTGTATATATATATATTAAAAGTGGCTAGCAACCATGGAAACAAGTCCATGCTGTTATGCCAGATCTTCAAATCAAATGATGTGATTGATTTCACAAGGCCATCAGATGGTTGTTGATCAACCACCAATCACAAATATGGATCTACTGGAGCCATTTTCAGAAAACATATTCTAAGTTGACAAACCTGGGTTTCATAACCTTCGGGAAGTTTGATGATGAACGAATGGGCATTAGCAACCCTGGCAGCTTCTTCGATCTCAACCTGGTCTGCATCAGGCCTGCCCAAGAGCATATTTTCTCGAATTGTGGTAGCAAACAAAGCAGGCTCTTGGCTCACCAGTCCTATCTGCTGCCTCAGCCATCTAAGCTTCAACGTTTTAATGTCGTGCCCATCTAGCAGAACTTGTCCTGCACAGAGTTGTTCAACAATATGATTACACGGACCACATGGTCATTTAAACTCACATAACTTCTTCAATTTCAAATTTTCAATAAACAAGTTAAACTTCATAATAAGCTAAAAACTAATTTGCAAAGACATTTGAATAAATTCACAGTTAACTAACCTGAAGTTGGGTCATAGAATCTCTCGATAAGGGAGACGACGGTGCTCTTGCCGGAGCCGCTGCTGCCCACCAAAGCTATGGTCTTGCCAGCCGGTACATTCAAGGAGAAATTGTTGAGGATCCGAACCTCTGGCCTCGATGGGTAAGAAAAGTCCACATTTTTCAGCTGCACTAGTCCTGTAACAGTCTCTAATTCCAAGCCTGATTCACTGTTTCGGTCTATACCCGGCTTGTGATCGATTACCCGGAAAATTTTTGCAGCAGCAACTCTGGCCTTTGTGAATGCAGCCATGCTCGGCGCAGACTGGCCCAAAGCCCTGCGTGGATGAAATTCTTAAGAGGGTAAACAATTTAATCACTAAGTCTTGCAAAAATGTGAAAATGCAATAGATGCAGTACTCACAATCCACCAATCATAACAGCAAACATGGTGGAAATGGCAAGTCCTCCATTGGTGTTGTGGTGCCGGACCAGATACCCTCCGTACCACAGCAGAAGCGCATAACAGCAGAAAACGACAAAGTAAGTCGCTCCCAATCCCATTCCCTTTGCGAACCCACTTTTGTAGCCAATCTTCTGGGCGATCTTCAACGCAGAAGAGTAGGCTTGTAATGCCCTGCTCTCCCCAACGAAGGCCAATACTACTCGAATTTGAACAACCGTCTGCAATTTTGGCTCAATATGAAGAACAACACCCAGATGCAGAAACACAGAGATAATGTTCACAAAGATGAATTTTTTTGGTCTCTACTTAGAAACTTGAAACTTGGGAAACACTTGGAATTACAAGGAATTATCTGCGCGCTCTTACCTGTTCCACAATGTTGCCAGCTTGAGAAAGAGCTTCCTGGCTTTTGCCGGAGAGCTTGGCCAACGTGGTGGTGTGAATGGCTCCGATTACAGCTATCATGGGGACTACGGCGAGGGTGACCAGGGCTAATTGCCAAACAGCAGTGAAACCCACAACAAATCCAGAAACAAAAGTACCCATGTAGTGAATGAAATTACCCAACTGCAAATAAAGCAAGCAATACCCAGATTAAGCATTAGTCCAATCTAATCTAATGACACGAAAGAATGGAGAAACGGTTCAATTCGCTAATGGTTCTGCTCCACCTTCTCGCTAATGGCGTCTTGGACCATCACAGCATCAGTGTTAATGGCAAAAACGACGTCAGATGTTCGAACCTCGGTATCAAAGTACTGAATGTCCTGTGCCAAGGCAGCTTCAAGATACTTGATCCTCATCTTTGTAGATTGACGCTCCCCAGTCCACATCCAGCACGATATCTCTGCAACAAACCCATGCTCTTCCGGTTACATTCACAAGTCTAAGAATGGAAAACCAAAATCCAAAAGCAGAAGCTTCAGGGAACTCACCTGCCCACGAGGATGCCCATATAGCAGCACCCACCACCAGGAAGTAAAATGCATACTGCAAAGATAACAACAAATGCGAGGCTTCAATTCACACTAACTCCATACCACAATCACAAAAACATCGTATTTTGAATTGTACTATTGTAGTATTACCTTCACCACTTCCTGGGTCATCTTGTCCACATTATTGACATTCGACCCAAATGAATTTACGAGATCGGCAAAGAACCGAAGAAACAGAGGCAACGAACAGCCGTGAACAATTGCTCCAACCGTTCCAACAGCCATGAGAATGTAATCCAACCTATCAGCGAATCTGAAAAGCTCGCCGAACCCAGCAAAGGGAACACTCTCAGGCTTCTCCCCACTACTACTACTACCAGTCCCATTAGCGAGACCACCACCACCACCATCTTTCTTGGGCTCGGAGGTCTCCATTTCCCTTGGTTCTCCCTCTTGAGCAGCAGCCTCCTCTGCCGTGGAGTCTCCTCTGTCCTCCGCTGATGGCGTTGGTGGGTGGTTGGGTTTATATGGGTCAGATATGGAAGCATCAGACACAAGCTCAAGGCCTTGCATTTCGGACCATCTCCACTGCTCAGTCGTCTTTATCTCCTCAGAATCTTGTGACATTTGCAAAATCCCTTGGCTTTATGAACAACTTCTCCCACCCCCACCACCACTCCTCCTTTATTATCTCACTCTGGTCTACCTGGCTTTTGAGCTCATGTTTCTGCTGCCAACTTTTTCTATTCTCTCTCTGTTTTTTCTTCAAAATTATTTTATCTGTTAGTTGCGGGTTCTCTCTCTCTCCCTCTACTTATTTCACTCTCATTCTTCATTCTTCATTCTTCATTCTTCATTCTTCAGTCTTCAGTCTTCAGTCTTCTCGTTGTTCGTGATATAGGCCGGTGGGGTGTGGTGTTGTTGAATATTAGTATTACCTCCTATCTTCTAAGAGTGGGAGCAGCTACTGTTACTGGGTTAATGTTCAGTTTGCTTCTTCTGTAAAAAAACACCGAAAGTGACAGATGGCGAGAAACCTATACAGAGAATTCTCGGAGACATGGAGAGAGGAAGAGACGAGGAGAGAGAAAGTGTGATTTTCCACCCGACAAAGAACACTGTGTGAAAACTTGAAGATGGGTTTTTGACTGAAACATATTCAAACCCAGGGGAAAAAAATCAAAACTATTTTTTAACTGTTTTCATTTTTTTTTTAAATTTATGATCATTGATTTCCATTCGTCAGCTCTGGCTTACAGTCCAAGTTAAGGCCTTCCAGGGAATTTGCTTGTCCCACTTTTCCGCCTCTCATCTGTCTCCTCTAACTGCTCTTGTTTTCTCTCTGCCCAGATCCCCAAAAACAAAAACAAAAAATTGTACTATATCGCATAAAAGAAGATTTTTTTTCCAAAACAAAACATGTAAAAAAGCCTCACGAAATTTAAGACATTATTAAAAAAATTTATACCTTTTTATTTTGTGCATTGAGAAACATAGTTGTAAAAGAGCGTTAGGGATTTTAGCCCCCTAAGCTAAAATGCGGTCAGAAACCTAAAATGGGCATCTAAATTTCCAGCATCATTAAAATTTACAACCTTGTATAATGTTAGTAAGAGTCTTAAGTGCTGACATTGAAAAAAATCAAAATCAAAGTACGATCCAACAAAATTGTCAGGCAATCGTCGACGTATCTGGGGATTCCTCCAAAATTTGATTCTTTATCGAAAGTGACAGCAAATTAAATGATTTGTTTAAAGGGACAACTATCGCTAATCAGAGTTTAATTAAAATGTTCAAAAGATTAATCATAATTTAAGCTTCAAAACACTATATTAACCTCTGTTCCAGAGACTGCAAAGCATCCACTTACATCACGCTTTGGGTTTAATTAAGATCAGCAACAGCAGTTCAGCTCCTTTCATAGCTTAAGAACCAATAACGTGACTGCAGTTCTGACACCGTTGAATTCCTCGAAGTTGGATTTTTTTTATATAAAAAAAGTTGCAGTCAGTGGCATCGTGTCAATAATTAGATCAATGTATCAGGGAAACTAATCGCAGCTTTTTTTGAAAAAAAAAGTTAAATAGAAATTTAAAGGGAAAATAAAATTACAAAAATGGTATATATAAGCTGACAGAGATAAAGGGATAAAGGTGTTTGTTGGATTTCTTTCTCCCATTTCACGTTTGCCGTACAGACTTGGCTTAAGGCTCTGTTCTGCTCACTCGGTGCCCTCCAACCACCGGCATTTGTCGAACCTGAAAAATAGCTTGGCTTGTAAAATGGGTCAATGCGCATCACCGCTGCACTTTCTTTTTTTTTTTTTTCTTTTTTTTCCCCCTCTTTAAGATAGACTTCCCCCTCAGTGTTTGGCAGAAAAAAGTTGTACTTATTTATGAGACTACGTTTGCAATTAATATCTGATCAAATTGATTTGTGATCAAATTTTTATTACTTACATTAAATTTTATAAATTTAATTTTAGTTAAAATAGATTTAAGTAAAATAATTTATGTTTAAATTTTTTTATTTTAAAAATAATTTTATAAATAAATATTATTTAAATATTATTGATAATAATTATTTTTAGATGTGTAATTAATACAAGTATATTACTTTTAAATAAAAATGATAAATATAATATCAAATTATGATATTTATGTCAATACAAGTGCAAGTGAGCTTGCTTTCATTACAAATTGCTTGTTTAGAGTGTTAAAAACCACATTTGAGTGTAAACGTGATTCTATTTTGGAGAATGTTAAACATATTAGCACAATGTTCAAAACATGATTAGATGACAAGCGTGATTTTAGCTCTCCAAACACAGTCCCAAACACATTCTTAATACCCTGATTTTTAGTTGGATAGATATCCATTTTAATTATTTAAAAATATACACGACATTACGTTAGTCATTTATTTATAATACATTAAATTAATTTTTTAATATTAATTTATACCATCAAAAGTTTTCAAAGTGACCTTAAATTAGTCTTAAAAAAGATGAAATTAATGGCATGAATTGATATTGAAAGACCAACAAATTTGATGTATTTATAAATGAAGAATCAATGTAATGTTGTATCTATATTTAGAAAATTAAAATAGACATTTACTCTTTTTTAAAAAAATTAAAAAACCCTGAATTATTGTGATTAAATTCTATTACATTTGTTCAAGAGTTATAGTTCAAATGTCAATAAGTTTTTTTAACAATGACTATTTTATTTCAAAATCGAATCCACGGAAATTTCTACTTTTCATCCCTTCACATCATGTCTCATTTAAAATTTAAAAAAACAAAAATTACGTTACATGCATGTTACGTTACATTTTTATAGAAACACTAACACTAATTAAGGATTAAGCACAAACTCACAAACAAAATTAGCGCCAGAGACTCACTTGGTAATTCTTACCACTTTCAAATCTTTGTAACTGTAACCTTTATATTCCACACACACTCTCTCTCTCAAGCATGCAAAATGAATAATAACCTAACTACAGCAATAACACATATTTATGCACGGAGCATCTATGCTTGAGTCAACTCGCACATGTTTGTTCATATCTAGTATCGCATACTATAGAAAAAAATAATGCAATTTGCAATCTTCAACAGCACACAACAGAGAACTTCATTCCCATTTTCTCTGCACAAAAAAACAAAGATTAGGAAGGTAGCTATAGCCCTGAAGTTTCTGGGAAATGAGTTGATTGGCAGTGTAGAAAAATGGTTGAACTTGTACGGGAAGAAAGTGTCTGAGACTGTCACATGCATGGATATATGTGGGGGGTGAGAGCAGAGAGTTGATAAACTGCATCCATCAATGTGATTAATGGAAGCCATCGTTCAGGGGACTCACTGAAGGGTGAAGTGTGAAGGCAACGACTAGTGTTGTAACTCGTAATATATATGGGAATACGTACAGATATGGAAATCTGGAACCCAAATGGGAAAATCGCAGATGCAGATGCAGAAAGTCACAGCTGACACACACTCCTTTCGGCCTTTTACCAGTTGTTGCCAATGCCATTCCATGCATGTTTAAATAAATAAATGGCCTGCAAAAAGTTATTCGGTTGCCAGCAATATTAGTGCAAATTCCTTAGTTCTTAATATTACATGTGTAATTTGTCGAAAACATTTTTATTGTATAATAATAAAAGGAAGCATATGTGGAATTTGCTTTTGGTTTAATTGAGTTTTTAATTGTTATATTTTTATTATATAGTCATTTTAGTTTACTTTTTATTTTAACTCTTTAATTTATCACTTGTATTTAAGGTTATCCTCAATTATAGTGATTTTTCATTCAAATTATTCTATTAAATAATGGGTCATGTTACAATTTTTTTCTTAAAATAATACTATCACATTACTAGTTATTTGTTTATTTTATTTGATCAATTTATTGATTGTATCTAATATTGTTCTTGAGAGACTAAAATGGATAATTTAAAAAATTGTATTGACTAAAATTATAAAAAGTAATAACGTTGAGAAGATATTTCAACATATATTCTTTTTTTTTGGAATATTTTTAATTTAATTTTCTATAAAAATAAAAATATTTTATTTTGTGTATATAACCAATTTAATTTGATTTAAAAATTAATTCCTATACTTACAACTCATTATAAAAAACGAAAAAAATATGCAAACACCCTTTTGACATCGGGTGTACACCCACTTAACAAAAAAAGTAATTATCAAATACTTAAATTATAAAACTTGTAATAATTAAATTTTTCATCTAATATTTTCATAAATTCAACTAATGACTTTATCACATGTGATATGTATATGACCTATTAATATTTTTTATTTTTTCAAATAATTCATAAAAGTAATAACATAATCAAACTTTATATCAATTGTAAGATGCATTATCCCTTTACAAATTATTTGAAAAAATAGAAAACATTATAATAGGTTATTTACATATCACATGTAATTGAATTCTCAATTAAATTTGATTAATTATTGAATGAAAAAAATTAATTTCTACATATTATATTATTTAAATATTTAATAACTTTTTTTGAAGATATATATGTAACTCATTCAAAATTCACAATATGTTTGAGCATTTAATCTTTATAAAAAATTTTCAATTAATTTTTATATTTAAAACACATTAAAAATAAATCAAATTGATTTTATTTTAATAATCTTATGACTAAATAAATGAGGGCAGAATTGTTAATTCAAAATCAAATTAGTTATTTTATAATAAGCACCCTCATCATTGTTGTCTGGTATTGAATACTGATTTTGCGGGTTGACTTCGCCGCTTGTTTGTTTTCATGTGGCCATTTTTATTGAAAGGCCATTTTTATTGAAAGCATTTTATTAATTTCTTTTTCCACAAAAAAAATTAAGGCAGATGGGTTATTCTAATTTTTTTGGATCACGATAGGAGATGCACTTTAAAAGAAAAAATGTATTGACTGAATTCAAGAATAGCACCAACAAAAACGAGATTTGAAATTAAACCTTTTCATAGAAGTGCAAACAAACGCATCATTAAACCAACTCCTTTCGCATAAATTACATTGATCTTATTCAATTGTTTCTTAAATTGCACCAACTTTTCTCTTATTTTTTAAATATACATTAATCTCCTTACTTTTACCCAATAAAATACTCTCCTTTTAACAACAAAAGTAAGAAACTAGGGACTTTGACCGGGAACAGGCTTCATGTACTGTTTGCCTTGGCTAAATTGCTTATTGCAGGTACGTTAATAGGCAAACAGAAAAAAGCAATATCATAAATATCCCACAGCCACAGCTCTCTATCTTGAGGATTGTGTGGTTTGGCCCCACTAATAGATAGGATGAGGATCCCTGAGAGCCTGCATTTGTAGGACACTTGAAAGCAGGGAGAAACATAAGATAGAGTGGCGAAGAGTTCCACTTTGTAAGCAATTTTATGAATCAATTCCTAATCTTGAGCGTTACATAACTAAAGAAGTAAAATGAGGGTTTGATGATAGAGGCTGCCATGCATCATAAGCAACATGCCAAACATTTAAAAAATTCTTATATGTTCTTAAAGCGGTATTCTTTCTTATTTCATATAAATAAATGTAAGATATATATAAAAAAATAATATTAAATTTGATATTATATATTTATTTATCTTGTATTCATTAATATAGAATAAAAAAAATACTTACGCTCATAATATATAAAAACTTCTCTCAACATTCAATGAAAATGAAATGAAATAAAGAGAAGAAAAAAAGAGTCAAATAAAAGTTCATTTTATTAAAGGTTAGGTGTAAAGAAAAAGGGGGTCGGTGATCGAACTTCCATAAGAAAAGAACAATCAAGTTTAGCAGCACAATGATACCTTATTCGCTTATAATCAGCCAAATTTGGGGGGGAGAGGGAGAAGTCAAAAAGAGAAAACCTCTCTGCCCCCTCTCGTAAATTATCATGCTTGTTTGCCGTGAAGGACTGAAGGGTGACGTCCATAATGGGTGTTCCATTCTTGTGCCCAATAGGGTATGGGATTAAAGTCTATTCCAAATATCAAATACAACAAATACTCGAGTACCCACTCAAATACCTCTCTCAAAAGTGGTGCTTTGTGACGCCAATTATGCCATTCCAATGTCTTTCTTGTGGTCACCTGTGCATAGTTTTCTTTGCATTTTTTAAACATCTAATAAAGAGATCATATGACCATAATCGATAGGTTATTTTGATTCCATGCGTTGTGGATACACAGCTTCTGCCATAAGATGGTTCCATTGGCATCATAACGACAGAACTTGTGACAGAAGTGCTCGTGGACCAACCTCCTGTTTCTTGCAATTTCATTCCCCGTCAACGTATAGATACATTTGGTATGTGTTTAAATTAGAGTTTGTAAATTTAATTTTAGATTAATTTAATTTTATAAATTTGGTCAGAAATAAATTTAAATAAAATAATTTATATTTAATAAAAAATCACGTTTAATTTAAAAATAAAAAATAATTATTTTAAATCAAATAAAATTTTAAAAGCATAGTTATATTTAAAAAATAATATAAATTTTAAAATAAATAAAATAAAAAATAATTAAAAAAATTTATTTAAATATTTAAAAATTAATTTAAGTGAGATAAATAACATCTCAAACACACCCTTAATATTAGATATCTATGTGTTTTGAATATTCACCTAAGGAGACATTTTATTTTGGTCAAATGGAAAATGATTGGCATTGGCAGAGATCCTTATCTACTGTCTAGTGGTACGGAGACTTTGAAATTTCAAGGAAGACTGTAGAGATTATATATATATATATATATATATATATATATATATATATATATATATATTTTATATATAAAATAAGTTTGCAATTAGAAGCAAGGTTGGCACCAACTTAGGGATTAGGATGACTGCCAGCAAGTAAACATTCTCAATTGGATTATTAGGTATAATTACTTATCAGATTTATGCATATTTTAAATTATTTTGAGAATTATTTAGAATAATTTGATTTTTCATAAGAAATAATTTTATATAGATTGTGTTATTCATGTGAATTATATTAGTGTTTTAAAATATCTTATTTAATAATATTTGTTAGACTAAAGTTAACTTTACTATATATATAAATTTA
The DNA here is from genome assembly GCA_019955255.1 of Castanospermum australe. Classification (NCBI taxonomy): domain Eukaryota; kingdom Viridiplantae; phylum Streptophyta; class Magnoliopsida; order Fabales; family Fabaceae; genus Castanospermum; species Castanospermum australe. The sequence continues at coordinate 1,201,635 of NSJW01000159.1, forward strand.
GATGATTGAAAATGATAAAAATTTGGGTCAAAATTGTAAATTAAATTATAATAATTTTTATTATAATAAAGGTTTTTTTTTATTAAGTTTCGTAAAGTTGTAGTAAAAAAATTAATTTGTAGAGGCTTGGTTTTACTTTTCTCCCTGAAGAGGAACGGGAAGGAAAAGAAAAACTGACTTTTTTTGTTTTATGGGTTTATTTTTCATGGTATGGTGGAAGTGTGGCTGTAGTCACTTGACTTGATCATTTCTGTTTAATATGAATGTCTTACAAAACTTGTTTCTTTTCATCATTTTCAACCGAGAGCAGCATGAACCTCGTTCCTGGTGTTATTATTATTATATTATTTTCTGATGTCCTACTCTTGACCTTGCACAATAGCCATTTGTCAAGGAGTTCACATCCAACGGAGTGTCCACAAGAGGAATTGAAATTCACTTCTTTCTTCTTTTATCAGTGTTGATAAATTAATAAAATAATATATATTTTTTAATTAATATTAATTTATCTTTAAATATAAATATTTTTTTATTAATTTATTAATACTTAATTAAAAACAGAATTAAGAAAAAAAAAAGATTTGAATGCCCACAAGAGTTGACAAGTAGCTGTTTGAAAATCCCAAGTTCTCACCCTAGAGAATTGCCCAAACTCTCAGCTTGCGAGCATTCATGCATTTCTTAAATTAACCCTTCGTCTTGGTAACTTACTAGTGGCCAATTCACGCATTGCCCTCAAATCAATCAGAGGCAACTTTTGGCTTTAATAATTCATTCCTAACCTTTTTCTTCGATAATGACAAATAATATCAAAATCCTAGCAGTTGAGAGAGTGGCAAATCTTATCTGCAAGATTTGGATTTTATAGGCAAATTTCTACCAACAGACGTGCATGGACCACCTAGTCAATATCGAATACAGTAATTATTTATTATAAAAATGAGAAAAAAATATTAACTATTTATTATTAGATGAATAGTTGTGATTAAAATACCTAATAATCACATATCACTTTCGTACTATTTTTTGAACATTCTTATATTTTAATAATCAAAATTTACTTCTCTCGCTCACGTAATGTATAAATCAAAATTTTCACTACATTTGTTTCGTACATACAAATAAAAAATTTGTCGGGTAAAAGTAAAACTGAAGTTAAAATTAACAAGGGGTTTTCCTCCATGCATGAATAGCACAGCTCAATTGGTTTTAACTTTTAAGTCACCCAGCATTCTTTTCAGGAAATGGTCCATGTTTGACCCCATTTTATATGTTACTAAATACTACCAAATTATTAGAAGATAACCTCTGATTAAATTCAAGTTTTCGTTAGTGGATAATAACATATAAGTTTTTCTTTAAATTTATGTGTTCTTTGGATCTTTAGAAAAATATAAATTCTAAATTTTCTTAATAAATCATTTTAATAATTCTCTTAATTATTTAATACAAAATATTAAATATTTTTATCTTTTATATAATACTTTCTATTTTAAGTAATTAAGAGGATGTTAGGTTGTTTTTTAAAAAGAAAATTTAGCTTTATTCTATAAAATTAGCCCATTGATTAATAGCTTCTTCCTCTTTTTTTTTTATAATCAATATTTAGCTAGATATAAGATTGAAAATAATGAAATGCACTTTCATTTCACTTCACCATAAAGAAGCAATTAATGAAGCAAGTAAAGGAATATTCCAGCTTGTGGTGAGATGCCTCAAGATGTAATATAATGGCTCACTGAAAACTAGGGGTAATCCAAATTAGGATACAAAGACATTGAAGCTTCCATGCTTCTGCCATACCCTATCTGCCACACACAATAAAGCACAATATACTGATTAAACAATTTGTATTTGCAAAAAAGAGAGATGCACATCACTAACAATTCATTTCCCTACCCATTTGTCAGGATTTGCAAATGCTTCTCATCAGCTCAGCTCCTTCCTTTTAGTAGGTATAGCAACATGTTTTCCAGGGTGGTTACGATAAGGTCATATACTAATGCAAATCCTATATATATAAATATTGTTATGTACTCTAGCATTTGTTTTCAACAGAAAATATTGCCCACTTCCGTGAGATTAGGCTTTTGATTTGTATTTTCAAATGCTCCAACAACGCTTTGGTGGAATCCTACTGAGGAGAATCAAAGAAAGATCTTTCTTTTTCCATAACAGGTATCCATAATGGCAGCAAACCTCACGCAAAGATGAAAACTTAGTTGTTTTTTAGTCCTAAAGAAGAAATTCATATTCCCTGGCCCTGAGTGGTGTGTCCACCAAATTATCTTCCCATTTATGTGTGTGCTTTTCACGAGCTTGGTTTGGAACATAAAAAAAAAATGTTGGAACCACATGGTTTTGGCATCTTATTGTTAATCCATGTTTGAGTTGAAGAGTTCATTTTAAGTGGATGTTTAAATTGTTTTATTTTGGATTGTTGCCCATGCAGATCTGTCCTTCTAATTCGATCAAGGACACGTTAGTGGTTATTACTTCTAATAATGAAGATAGAAAGCAAAGTGCTGATAATTAATATGCATATCTTGTTTTCGTTTTCTTTCTTTCTTTTTCTTTTTTGGTAGTGATGATAAAATTATTATAGGTTTTATTTGTTTTGGGGAAGGAGGTGTTTGTTTGACAGCTATATGGTGATCATAAGTTAAATATGCCATTAATTAACTTTAAAAATTAGAATAAAAGGTTTTCAATGATTTAGATTCTAACTTAACAATTTAATATTTAAAAACTTGGATTAGGAGAGTGGTTAGTCTGGTTGTATGGATTAAAAGTGCAGCTCAATGCATGAGATTGTACCATTTTGAGGTTTATGGATGATGAGAAACGGAGTAAATAGAAAATATTTTTAGAAGACTAAAAAAAATTAATTTAATATATATTTTTTAAAATAAAATATATTTTTAATCTTTGAAAGATATTTAATTATTAATTTTATTATTTAAAAATTAATTTTATTAATTTAATTCAAAATTTAAAGTTTTAAGTCACTTTATCTTTTTATTTTTTTACTTTTATTGATTTAATATTAAAAAAATTATTATGAATTTAAAATTTAAGAGATTAAATTGATAAAAATTAATTTTAAAAAATGAAATCGATAAAAGAGTTACGAATATATAAAATTAAAATTTGGAGAGTTATGGTCCCCCATGAAAGGCACCGTTTTTGGAGATGGTTAGATACACAGAATCTTACTCCAGTGAATAGAGAACTCGTGGCCGCCAAATTACAAGATAACAACTTTACCGTCACGTCTAAAATCACTCTCTACTAGTTATATGGATTGAAGAAGAAAATTTAAAAGCGTAAATCGTAGTACTTTCTAATTCCAATGTACGTAGAGGGCGTTAATAGCATGATTGCTTAGTTTATGACGCTTCTACACATTACTATCTGCGTAGATGATGATCTACACTGTTAATTTCTGATTTTGATAGTCCTCGGATCCGTTGTAACACAACACACTGTACGAAAATTACTGAGATAAAGTGGAAAAGCATGGATTAAGTGGTAAGTTGACGGATTCATAACTTAATAATTAAAAGTTAGATTTTTGCTTCAGTTACTTGTTTTTTTGGTAGTGTGTCTCTTGACAGTGAATTACCTGTAAGTTCTTTATAAGTGTTTAATGAATACGAAAATGTGTCCTGACCTGACTCTTGAACTTAAATTTTTGTAAACCAAAAGAAAATAAAAAACAGTTTTGTATAATGCTTGCCATTGCCATGTGATGGAGAGGCCTGAGGGACAAAATAATTTGAGGATGACCAAAGGTAGGGAAAGCCCATGTAAGGGTCCTTGGATGTAATCCAAAAAGGGTTGGTGGAGGTATGAATGGCTTCTCATCACGGGGTTAATGCAAAGTTGACTTTTTTACGTCTTAAATGACAAAAGGAGTACTGGTGCTGTGTGTCTCAATGATGAAAAATTATTTGTTGCATAGTGGCACTGATTGTATGCATTTGTGAACCCTGTATCCATCACTCTGCATCATCTTTCTTTTCCCTCTGTTCCCTTTCCTCTTTCTACTTCTGAGAATCTTAACTTGAATTCCAGTCTATTTCTTATTCTTAGTTTTACCTTCTTTTTTTGGTTTTCGTTTAATTTAGTTTTGCTGTAATTTTCTTGCTTTGAAGGCTTTTTATTATAATTAGAAATTCAATGTGAAACTTATCGAAAAAGAAATTCAATGTGAAATATAAGTTGTTGTATTGAAAATCTATTGCTTTGTTATTTACTTATTATTATTATTATTATTCATGTGTTGCATTATTGTTCTTGTTTGTGTTCATATTTGTTGCTCATGTCTAGATGATGTTATTATTGTGCCGTGATGCATTGTTCTTGTTTATGTACTTATGTTTGGCTCTTTAGTAGCTGAGATTGATGGTTAAGTAACTTGTTCATCTAAAGTGAGTGAGCAAGTGCGTATATGAATAGTTATTTTTGAAAGAATGGGAAAGACTGAGATGGTTCTTCTTTTATTTTTTGGGTGAGAAAACGGTTTGTTTTTTGTCAAAGCATCGCACGCAACCCAAACTTGATTGTAGGGCCACTAGATGGAGATGGAGCCCTCTTTCTGTCTAAGAGTGGGCCATGTTGCTCTGCAGGGTGCCTCAAGAAAACACAATTATGTGCTTCTGCTGCACGCACACACACATATGCTTTCAATTTTAGCCCCTTTAGCTTGGTGATTTCCGTTAATGTTTTCTGGTTCTGGTACAAATCTCCTGTTAATCTTTACCTTAATCACCTTTACTTATTCCTTATTATCTCCAAATTTTAAAGTTTCCATGGCATCAATCAACTGCATGGATCATAGTAGACCAAAGAATCTCTTGGTGAAGATATTATGGGTCTAGTTGGTTACCCAAAAAAAGAGAGGGGTACCTTGCGAAAAGAAGAAAAGAATGTGGCAGTTGGTTTTGCACCTAGTATGCATATGATGATGCCTTCATCTTCATGCATGTTTTTAAGGCTTTGTACTGAAATGTCCCTCAAGTTATCCCACACACACACACACACACACATATATTTCTCTCTTTTTGAATGAGTTATCTCTTTAATTTATCAGTTTCATCGTTCTCTGATGAACTTCATAGCCCCATCTCTTTTATAAGTCATATCACTGTCATACTTCAATTAATTTATCTTAAGGAATAGCAGCAGCACCAAATTGATAATGGTATCAATAATTTTATGTCCTATGTCAATTCCTTTCTTGTAACCAAGAGTCTAACATGGTTATACAAAAGTATGCAGATTTAACATTAGTAGCTAGCTATCAAAATCATTAAACAAGAAAAACAAGGAGGGCCCTTGAATTATGGTAGACATGTGCCACTTACCACCCATGATTTGGAAAAAAATTCATATCACACAACAGGGATGGATTAAGAAGAATTGGGGGTTGATGAATGATGACATGATGTGGGAGATATTTGATTATGGCCTATGATCTGAACAAGGCTTTGATATGAAAATGATGTTTTAAGAACACAAAAACATGAATTGATAGCAGAAATGGACAAGCCTAGTACTTTGTGTTTATTATCACCAGGAAATCTTGATAAGATTGCAGCCCCTGCAGGATCCTTCTAATAGAAAGGCTTGTCTCAACATTTGGGTTTTCTGAGTCACTTTCCGATAGCAACTGAAGCGATCCAGATTTAACGACATGAAGTAGCCATGGAGGAAAAGGTGGAGTTTTGGGGAAAGATGTGGTTTACCTTTTCATATGCGTTAAAACGGAAAGGGTGTGATACATACGAAAGCTAGCATTGACCGAAAATGGTTGCTGCTGGACTGAATGAAAATGGCCTTCTAACCGAAATCATTGCTTAGTTAGAGACTGAAAAAAAGTTAAGCGTTTTCAAAACTAGCTATCAATACCAAGGTTGCCGAAGTAGTTAAAGAGTTACTAGAACACAAGTTAATTTCACTTTGGTGGAGAGAGTGAAATTTTCAAATTTGGTGCTTTTAGGCAAACAAGTCAAAAGAAGTGGAATTGGACAATGAACAGAACAAGTTAGTTATAAAGTCCGATTGAAAATTAATTGGCGGGGACAAGATTTGAAAAGCTGAAAAGATTGGGTCATGCATGGCGTGGACAGGGTTTTCCAACTGGCTCACTGAAAGAAAAGAAAAAAGGAAGAAAAGGGCGCATGTGCTACACTGAATTATTGAACCATGGAAGCTTCAAGGTCGTGGCAAAATAGCATCTTGTGTCAAAATCTCAAGATGGATAGGGTAAAGTGTCCACCATGATTTTAGACCACTTGTACCACTGCTAGCCTTAGCAATCAACTTGTAACTTATTGGAAAAGAGAAAGAGGGCTTGATGGAGCAATGAAATTTCTTGCTGCTACTTAAATTACAAAGGGTGTGTAAGAATTTCTAGGTGGAGGAAAGGATAGATAATACTGTAAGTTGTAAAAAAAAACTTCTTTTTCCCCCAATGCAAGCAAATTGATCCCAATCCCAAGCATCCTCCTTTTTTTTTTTTTGGGTATAAGTTTTGGTACCCCACTGAGAGTGGCAGCCCACTAATTCAATAAGAGAAGGCTCTGGGCTCGGACAATGGGGAGCCCAAAGCTTCAAAGATTAGAAAAAAATATTGAGATTATATTATTATTATTATTATTATAAGATTCAAAATTTATTGTTCTATGAATAAAATTGTCCACTCCCAAAATTTCTCTTTGCTAGATGAAAAAATGGTTGAGCATAAGAAACCAGAATCAGACAAATATCACAGATTAATAGGCATTATTAATCGTTAGCCATTAGAATTTAGCTTCTCACTATGTTTCTTTATGTCATATTTAGATAGAAAATTAAAAAAGAAATAAGAAGAAAAAGATATATTTATTATAAGTATTTCTTTTATTTAAAAGTTTTATAAAAGAAATAAAAAAAGAGAATTTTTTAATAATTTTTTAAAATTTTCTTTACTAATTTTTGTGAATATTTTAAAATTCTTCTATTTAAAGTATTTAAGACATTCAAATAAAAAAAAGAGAGAATTTATTAATTATTCTTATATTCTTTTTATTTTTTTTAAATTTATTTTTTTAATCCCCTTTTAAATATAACTCAAAGAAATATGAAATTATTTGTAAAGTCATCTGCCAAAGAAATGGAGAGAAAAAGGACCAAAAAAGAAAAGGGTAATAAATGGGTGAGGAGCGTCTGGCGTTGTCCATATGCATTCGAATTTCGAAGGGTAGCGTAAGCAAAGAGACAGCCAACAAAAAGACAACGAGTTAATAAGCTTCTTCTGAGGTGGCTTCTTAGACATATCTGTGTTCCCGTATGCTGTTTGGTCTTCTTGTGCTGGTTGAACATGCAGAATGTTTCATAATGGTAACTGGTGAGAGAAGCCAAGGTTGTCTCAGAATGTCAGAGTATGATGGCGTGCTTGCTAAAGAAGCGCTTATTCGAAACGCAAGTCAGAATTACAAAAGGGTGCGTGCGTGCCTTCTCTATTACTCTTCCTTTGCAGTGTAAATGTGGTTCGCCGACATTGCACCAGCTTTTTTGTTTTGGTGAGAATTATTCCCCTGACTGCACTAGAGTACACCCCCTTCTTTGTTCCCTAAATACGTGTTATATGATGGAATATTATTTCCTTTTAGATCATGAAACCAGCGCATAAACCATGAAACCACCACCTAAACACCCAGAATATAATAATCCATAGAATTTGTACTTCCATTTTGTCCATATGGTTTGCTTTGCATATGAGGCGGAGGAAATAACTCCTCTGTTTATAATCTTTGAAATTAAAGAATTGCTTTTAGGTATAAGCGATTTTTTGAAAAATTATATTCATTTTAAAATGTATTTTTAATATAATTTTATACGTAATATTTCATTCTAAATTATTTGTTTAATTCCTTTTTTTTTTTTAAGTTCAAGATTTCGAAGAGAAATACAGTTAATTTCAAGCGGCCCAAATTTCCAAAGATAAAAGCCCGTGCCAGTCCATTAGAATTAAGTGACCGTAATAGTCTCTTGATAGAAATAGCAAAAGTGGTTTCAATTAAGACGAAACTGTTCTATCCCGGCCCAATATATTTTACTTATTTTATGAATTGGAATTTTATCGCAATAACAGATGCTACATATGGCACTACTTTTGTTTAGATTGAAAAACTTTAAGTACTCTCACTTTAATAGACGGGATAGCTTAATTGTATTATAAAAAGATCATAAGTATATATTTGATTTTTGTGTCACTTCTGATTGAATTAATGTATTACTATGATGAAAGTAACATTTTTACTAAGTGTTTACAAAATTTATAAGATTTTAATAAATAACATCACATGCACAGATACAGAGTATAGATAGCGAGTAACTTCACAAAAATAAAAGTTATATGACATTAGGATAAAAATTATTTAAATTAAATATATAAAAAAATTATTCTAAATAAAAAAAATTAAAAGTAAATTAAAATGTGAGACTCTCGTGTAGGCAGCCCCATTAGTTAGCTATAATAGATGCTCAAATATCTTCTTTTTTTTTTTCTCAATACATCTGTCATTCATCTCCATATGTGGGAGATAGGAGCCTGCCAAGGCATTGCTATAACCTCGACGTCCTTTGGCGATCAATTCTCATGAGTTTTTTTCTTAAAATCTTTCCAGTGGCTGACCTTGGAATCTCATCTATAAAATTCACTCGCCGTAACCTTTTGTATGGTGCAACCTGTTCAAACAAAAGAACCCAATCAACCAGGGAAAGACAATCTCCAACCTTCAAACTCTAGCTATATAGTAACCATATACACACTCATGGGGCCAGCCTTACAAGCACTGGTTTCTGACATAAAGAAACGTGTTCAAATTTCAACAAGAGAAACGAAGAAGAAGACCGGACACAATCTACGTTGGGATTCAAATTCTCTATCCCTTTTTCAGTCGCCAGTCTTGTCTTCTAATTAAGTGTTGGCAACTCAACAAGTAAATATTTCTCTATCTTAATTAACATTAATTTCTTACTAAATTTGAATATTTTCTAACTGAGTTGTTATAATTTAATTAAGAGATAAAAAAAGAAGACAGAATTTGAACACTTGAATATATATATCAGACAACTGTAAGAATTTCCCAATATGATTTTTGCATTAACTGGAAAATGAGGAGTCGTTGCGACATAAAAGGGAAATTTTTCCTTTATTGAATTTTGGAATGGGTGGGACTACACATTACGGAAACCCACCAAACTTGAGTGCAAATGTGCAATAAGCTGCTGATATTTAGTCCTGCATGCTTCTTACAGCCAGAAGTTTTCAAACAAACAATTCATTAAACTGAATTATCATCAGTTCATCACATCCTCGACTTATTGCTGGGTCATTATTGAAAGGTACCTTGTTTCTTTGTTGTGCTTTTTTTTTGTTGATCACGTTTACTCATAATCGCCTCGACTCACTTTTTTTTTTTTTTTTTTTGAAATGACGCTCTGCGTATACTTAATTTACCTGTTTTGCTATGAACTTCTGAATGTCTTCTTCCGTTAACAAGCTGTTGGGTGAGCGAACGACATAAGCAACTGGAACCTCACCACTTTAGCATCAGGGGATCTGAATTTGGAATTGACGACGTCTTTCAAAATGAGTTGATAGGTACAATAACTTTAATGCTTATAAAGGGAAAGTGTATGAGTTGAAATTCTACATGAACATATGACTTACGGGATCACACCAGCATCTGAAATTTCAGGGTGAGAAACCAGCAAGTCTTCAAGTTCTGCTTGCGCCAACTAACAAAAACGGTCATGTATATCAGATGAGTGTCAGGGTGTGCTTGTTTAATATGCCAAACATGCATTCAGTATAGTAAAAATCTCAGTGCTTTTCTCAACATAATTAAGGATCATCACTTAAGAATAATGCCACTAAGCACAATAAATACAGGTGCTTATCAACCAGAGAACTAATCCAACTCGCACCCTTATATGACTTGTTCTACATCCCATCCTGGTGCTACTTAAAAAATTGAAATTCTGAACTAGTACAGTAGTACTTACAAAACTAAATTTGTGAGAACGTACTGAGATCCCTATATATTTCGAAAGTGCTAGCAGTAGATATATGAACAAAACATAAGAGTGTTGGACGTATAAAAACATTAACCATACAACTTGTCAGGAAGTGACTGTCCTCAGTTCCATCAGATATATAATCGATGATGTTTCATGTAAGTGACTAATTGGCAATCAAAAACATTGAAACTTTGGCAGACATTAGCATGATGGCATCTGCTATTTTGATAATAGATACATAAGATTGAGATTGCTCCTTCCTAATCATATTCTTTTACAGAAATAATGGCAGCGCAGCAGCAGAGTGGTTTGCATTTCATAATAACATGGACATTTGTCGGGAGAAGGAAGACTGATTAAGGGAAATTCTTCTAGGCAGGGAGAGACACTGGCCATTAGAGAAGCTCTTTTGTGGGCAAAGAAGCATAATCTAAGGAGTAAGGTTAGTCATCAGTCAATCACTCACAAAACCTTAATATTTCCATTTTGTCCAGAACAGATATCCAAGGCCAGTTAATGTTGTTATTGGACATTTGGGTTCTAGCAGATGTATATTTACAAGTTTCATTTTGTTCTATCCCAAGGACAGTTGATTTTATAGCTCACTCTGTAGCTAGAGATCACGTCTTGGGAACGCCTTCCATTGAGGAGAAAGTTACTTGTGCGTGTTAGCATTCAGTCCTCAAGCTCATTCAGCTGGAGCATGTTGGCTAATTTTGAATAAGCACTTGCTAGAAGACGTGCGACATGATCGGATGGCCATAAAACGCTTGTGCATCAAGAAGCACATATCTAAATTCAATTGTCAGGATTTATTGGCTCATAATGGTAAGGGAATTTATTCCCCCATCTTATTGTCTAAAATATGAGTCTGCACTCTGCAGAGACAATGAAAAGTTAAATTTTCATGAATTTCTTGGGCTCGGAGTAGAAAAGCCTAATTGGACCAACTCATTATTGGGCGAAATTCGAAAATCTGTAACGTGATATTTCTTACCAAAAAGGAATAATCTGTAAGTGGACGCTGAACATATTACATACATGTTTGAAAATAGATTATTATTTAGAAAAAAATAGTTTTTTTAAACTTTTTTAATAAAATTTTGATTATAATATATTTTAATAATAAAATAAACTAATACAGATACATTTTATATGTTACCTACCTGATACCCATTACACTTGATGAGCTAAACTAATACAGATACATTTTATTGTTACCTACCTGATACCCATTACACTTGATGAGCTCTTTAATTCGATCTACAACAAATAGCTGTTCCTCTTCATCGAAATATCCAAGATTTCCCGTGCGCATCCAGGTCAGCTTCGTCGCTTCTGGATTGTTAAAGTAACCTGAAAAGATACATCATATACGATTCTTATCAGAAAGATTAATTCAAATTTAATGAAAACTGAATTTTTTTTTGTAAAAGTAATATATATTTGTGACACTTTAATCAATTCATTGATCTACTGATATATAGTAAACTGTTTGAAAACTTGATCATGATATAATTAAGTGACAAATTTTTCTGCGCACCCCAAGCCCTAGGTACCCTTTCTTATGGTTCAATGCTCTAGTATTTAAAAGTACTAGTAATGGCAGCCGATGATAACTTAAACTCCAAGCAATATATGCTAGCTAGATTGATTAGTATATTCTCCATAGCACGGGTAATTCGGCTTTGTGTGTACTAGGCAAAATTTTGACCTTACCAAATACTAAAAATTATAATTAATTTTTTTAAAAAATATATTTAATTTAAAATTTTATAAAGTCACAATCGTCTTATTTCTTATACAATAAATCCAGAACAATTATTAAAAATTTTGCGTCAGTACCCATCACTAATCATTAATAATTATGGTCTTTTAACCATGCTACCACATCATTTTGTGCTCTATTTATGCTCAATAAATGTGAGTTGAAGGATTAAAAAGTCCACACTTGAATAAGTTAAAAAAATGGTAGACCAAAAACAAAAAGTCATGAAAATGCAGCCTTTTTTTGTTTTTTTTTTGGTGTTAAAAGATGCAGCTCTTTTTTTAAGTCCATCCTACATGCATGACCAAATGAGTCTGTCCAATGGCCAAGGTCCATTTTCACAGTTCTATGAGCATAGCCTTCAACACATATTACATATAGAGTGTTCATGTGACTTCATCAAGTCCAACATTGATGTCCATATATGTAAATGCCTAATCGAACTTCGAGAGTGATTAATCAGTAACCAAAAATATAAGCCACAATCTATAAATAATATTTCTCAAAAAATTTTAATACCACGTTATATTATGTGTTAACGTGATATCTCTAAAGAAGTAAGAAATATGAAGCTTGCAGCCTGCGAGAAAGTTCTGCAAAATCAAATCAATTTAAAAAACCCAAATTCTAAGTACCTTGCATGGTTGTAGGTCCTCGTATCCAGATTTCCCCTAATTGATTCGGTGGAAGGGGCTTCGATATTTCCAAACTAACTACCCGGGACTCTACACCTGGAATTAGTTTTCCAGTTGAACCTGAAAGATTGCATCCATCCTTCGCATTTTCTAAGGAAATAAGTCCACATTCTTCAGTCATGCCATACCCCTGCTACAATTATATATATCATACATGATGCATGCATGTATTGGTATCGCAATCTATCATTATTTATGAAAGGCCACAAATTCTTGAAAGGACAAGATTAATCAACAGTCAATGCACAACCATATCATTATCCGAATAAAGTATTTTTAAATTATCATTTAAAATCATGTATATATATTGTTATCATTAAAGAGTTTGAACTCTAGTGTCTTGTCATTATGATCATATTTTTTAATAATACAATAATAGATAAGATAATAGTGTGAAATTTTTTTATAATAATTAAAAATTATAATTATAATATATATATATATATATATATATATATATATATATATATATATATGGTGTATAAAAGTATATATAAGTGTTAAGAATTTGGTTGCTATGGATGGACCCTATACAAGTCAACATATCTATAAATTAAATTGTATTATATGTGTAAATTTTACAATTTTAAATTTGATAAAGTAAGTAAATATGTTGCCACGTATTGGGTGTATGATCGACCCAAGTTTATGATAACAGGTCAGAATTATAGTCTTTAAAATTTAGCTAGACTATATTTAAAAGGTCAGAATTTAAATGCTCAAAAGTATAACGTTGAAACAAGTCATGAACACTGTTATGGACACCAAACTAGACGTGTTTGTTGGATTTAAAATGTTATTTTAAATAAGATTTAATTTCAATAAGATTTTGTGGCTTCAAATTGATCCTTTCTAGCGTTAATATCTAGCTTTAGGGGCTGTGTGTGTGTGAGTGAAAGCTTGAGGCAGCAAGTTTGTGCGCGTGGCTTGAGCGAAAAGAGTGCGCGAGCGTGACAGGATGGGAAACGAGACGTAAAGAATTGAAGTTCATTGTAACTGAGTTTTGGATTTGCGGGGACAAATTGTCAAACCACGTTAATTTTTGTATGCTGGATTTGCAAGCATCCCCAACATCTGTTTCATAGATTATATTTTTCGTTATCATATCGTGTGAGAATTGTGTAGCAGATATACAGGTTATGGGAAAAGGTGCTCTGATATAAATTCTTAATTTAGGATTTAAAAGTTAACATGTATTATTAATTTTTTAAAAAATAATAATTATTTATAACGTAATTTATTAAATTTTAATATATAACAATTATTAAATATAATATTTAAAATAAATATTATCTATTTAAATATTTTTTATACAATCAACAATTAATTAAAAGTCTCAAAAAGTGCTATAAATTGTATATATAATAAATAATAATAATTATTTATAACGTAATTTATTAAATTTTATATATAAACAATTATTAAATATAATATTTAAAATAAATATTATCTATTTAAATATTTTTTTATACAATCAACAATTAATTAAAAGTCTCGAAAAGTGCTATAAATTGTATATACAATAGGGATATGCTCATAGACTAGTTTGGTTAGATTTAATTTAATTTAAGCTTATATTTTGACCGAGTCTTAAATCTAAACAGACTTAATTATGCTTGAATATACGTAGTTTGAATAAGATTGAGTTAAGGCTAAGTTGGTCGGAAATTTTAGCATAATTATATTTTAATATATTTAATTAATAAATTAAATTATATTTTAGTCTTTAGAGATAAAAAAATTAAAAATAATTTTTTTAATATTTAAGTGATAATATAATAATACTTATATAAAATTTAAGAATAAATAAAAGATAATTTTTTTTAAAAAAATAAATATTATATAATTCATGCTGAGTAGAGTTAACTCTAAGGATGACCTAATATGAGAATATACTAAATCCATTTTTTTAAACTTAAGTCTGGTCAAATTTTTAATCTTATCTAATCCGATTAGCTTGGACCACGGCCGTGTAGGATTTTGAACGCATATATTCATTAGCAAACAGTTAGATAAAAATTATCACCCCGAGATTACAATTACAATTACCTGAATGATCTCAGCGTTGGGAATAATCTTAGCACACTCCTGCCTCAAATCTTTCCCCAAAGGTGCCGCACCTCCTGCTATCTGCTTCAGCGACGACAAGTCCTACTTGTTCAACACATCAGGCTGCTTCACCACCTCACTCATAACTGCGGAGCAACATACAGATACGTAACCCTGAACTTCTCCACCGCCGCAAGAGCCTTCTCCAATTCAAACCTCCTCATCGACACCACCGTGTTCCCCCTCCGTAGCTGCGAATACGTTATAATCGAAAGCCCAAGCACGTGGTACATCGGCACCAAACACAGGAACACACTGTTCCCTTCGCCGTACCGGTCCTAATCCGCCGTCGCCATCAGCGACGCCGAGATGAAGTTCCCGTGGGTCAGGACCACTCCCTAGCTCGTCCCCGTCGTACCCGATGAGTACAGAAGCGCCGCCACGTCGGACTGCGCGACGCCGTTCGCCGGCAATTCGGAGCTCTCGTTTGACGTTCCGATTAAATCACCGTAGTACCAAACCTTAGAACTCGAGGTGTTTGTTGCGGGCTTTAGAGGATCCAACATTATGGACGGTAAATTCAAGGCTTCAATTTTGTCGAGAAGTTCTGATATGGTGATGATGATTTTAGGGTTCGAGTCCTTGACTTGTTTTGAGAGCTCGAAGACGGTGTACAAGGGATTGCAGGTGGTGACGATGGCACCGATGGCACCGATGGCAACGACGGCGAGGAAGCACACGGGGAAGTGTATGGAATTGGGGGCGAAGATGAAGACGACGTCGCCGGGTCTGATGCCGATGCGTAGCAAGGCGCGAGCGAGGGTGGAGACGTGGACTCTGAGGTCATGGAAAGTGAGAGACTCGCCGGAATGGGCGTCGGCGAGGGAGATGGCGCGAGCGGAGGAGGAGGTGCTTTGGAAGAGGAAGGATGAAAGGGAGAGGATTCGGCTGGTCTGGGTGAGGAATACGTCATCGTTGTGGGATTGAACGATTTCGCCATGGCTGGGTGGGGCTCGTTGACCGTTGGAGACAGAACTGACAGAAGAGGAAAGAGTGAGTTTCAGTTTCTTGAAGGTTTCACCGATAAGGCTCTTGGCGCCTTGCCTACTTTAGTATATAGGATAGATAGATAATTGAGGAGTTTTTTTCTTCTCGGAAACTAATGGCATTAATTGCCTCAAAATTAAAATTAAAAAATGATGGAATGGTGGTGAAGTTTCAAATAAGTGGCATTTCCCTTACATTTTGCTTCGTTTTTATTTTAAAAATAAAGTTAAAAATATTAATTATTAATAAAAATTTTAAAAATAAATTTGAATAATATTATAATTTATATATATATATATGTGTGTGTGTGTGTTACTATAATTTTAATTATTAGCTTTTTTTATTAATAATTATAAATTTTTATTTTATTTTTTTAAATAAGGATTTTTTTTAAGGAGTTAAATTTATTTTCCTTATTTTTTAATAATTTTTAATTATTAAATAAAATAAATATTAAATATTTTTATATTTTTAATATATTAAATATTTTATTTTTTTATTTAATACTTAAAAAATTTTAAGAAAATATAATATTATTATTTAAATAATAAAAACTTTTTCTATGAAATGTTGATATAATAAAAATAAATTATACTTCAAGTATAAAAACTGTAATTCGATTCTTAAGAATCGTATTTTAAAAAAATAATCATATCATTATCACTCTTGATTCAAAAAGATTAAACTTATGTAATCAAACTTTATAAAAATATTTTTAATTCATACAAGAAAAAATAATGAAAGCTTTGATGAGGCGTCGGCTATATTTTTTTAACAACGTGATTGGCAAAATGCTTAGCTACAATAACGGAACAATGCAATAGAATATAGAGATTTTCTCAGATAAAAATCTAACACCTCAATTTGCAAACAACCAATTACATATTGACAGCACATTAGAAAAGGGTTCCGATCACACATCTCCAACTCAACAACGGAAGTTAGCTTACAGGCTTAACCAAAATTTTTCCCATCTCAGTTTTTCCCTCTCTTTTTGGAAAATTTTTTGTGTATTCTGAAAATATTATATTTAATTTATTAAAATTATATCGCTTGAAAAGTATAATTATTTAAATAATTAAATTAAATATAAAAGATTAAATAATAAAATTTAACTTAAATCTTAACTATCGATAACTTTAGAATTTTTTCTCTTTTTTGGCAAAGTTTTCCCGTGACCTGCTTGACTGAAAGGCCGTATTAATAATGCAGGGGCATGGTAAAGACTAAAAAAAAAAAAAACAAATTTCATTAGGTATGAACGTGTCCTCTATTTTCAAATATAGAAAAACAACAATGTAAATGAAAATAATGAATCATTGTAATTAAGCTGTGTGATTGAAATAAAACCCAGAAAGAACTTGTGCAGGGAGAATGGAGGAGAAGGAGAGATGTACGTGGTGTGTAGTCTTGGTTGGAGTCGTATGGAATGGAAGGTTCTTTGCACAAGCTTGACGGAGAAGTTCAACTGTGTGGAGACTGATACCGGGAGACTCTACAAGAACAAGAAATCCTCAAAGGGAGGAAATGCTTAGCTTTTATTAGTTGAGCGAGAGACAATGGAAACCACATCTGAATCGTATGTCTTAGCCAGTTTGGAACAAATTTCGGCCAAGCCCGTAAGTCCACTTTCTTAAGTAGGGATTATAGTAGAATTTTTTACCATAAATACTTTATTTAATAATTAATATATATTTTTAATTTTTTAAAAATAATATATATTTATAATAAGATATATTAAATTATATATATATTAATTATTAAATAAAATATTTGAAATAAATAATGTCTATTTAAAAATTTATTAATTATTTAATTAAAAAAATATTTAGAATATCTGCATATTGAGAATTGTTTGCTTAATCATAAAAAACTAAAGAAATGTGCTTAGAATAATAAATTTTAAAATTTAATTTTATTTGTAAATTAAAATTTTTATTTAAAAAATTATAAAATAAAAATTGACGTGTTTAGTTAAGTTTAATTTTTTTAAAAAAAATTTATTTTTTCAAAATTTTTTTAATAATATTTTGATTATAAATTACTTTAAGTATAAAATATGTCAATTCAAATATGTATAATATTATTTGAAAATTCATGTAAATTTAATAAATTTTAGTTAGATTGGTATAAAAATTATCTTAAGAATGAAAAGATTTTAATGATTTTTAGTGAATTTTATATAAGTTTATTATTTTATCCTTAATTAAAATATAATAATCATATTATTATAAGAAAAAAAATATAAATTTCTTATTAAATAAATCAGTTCAATTATTTTTAGTATATTATATACATAAAAATTAATTTATAAATTAATTCAAATTATAATTTTTATATTAAATTTTTAATATATAAATTAAATTTTAATTTAATTTAACTCAAATTAATATTTAAAATTTTAATTTGAATGATTTCAAACACAAAAAAAAAAATTATTTGCTTAAAAGTGAGTTCTGTAGACTCATATGAGCTGCATACAAACCAGGTGCACGATTCAAATTGAAATTGTGGGAAAATTGCATTTATATTATACCTTTAACTTTGTTTAATACGCATATTAAACCTTATTATTTAACCTTGGTTTAAAATAAATAAGTTAAATCAGTATTTATTTTTATATAATTTTATCAAATAAATTATATTATTATAAGTACGATTTAAAATAAATTATAATAATAACAACAAATAAGTGTAAATCATTAATTTTGAAGACAAAAGGTGTCGGATGATGTAGCTAGTGCAATGAAAGACCGAGCAATTTAAAGTCAAAGCCGGTTCTTGTGTCCCGTCCGTGTTTGTTAGTGGGTGGTAAACGTAAATTCTTCCCGCTAAGTCCACGTGGACTCTTTCGCATTCATTTGCGGCGTTAAGTTTCGTTCCTTTCCCTTTCTCTCTCCTCCTCCTCCTTCTCTTCCTCCTCTCTCTCCATCTCCAATGGCGGAAACCTCTGCGCTCTGCTTCTCTAGATTCTCTTCCGTTCCATCTATTCCTCATTCCAGAGAATTCAGAAACTCGCCGCCTCTCTTTGCATTCAACTCTTTCCATTCCTCAGCTTCTCCTCTTCGCCCATCGCGTCGTCTTCTCCATTTCATCGCTAAAGCCGCCGACCCCGGCAACCTTTTCGGCGATGGCTCTTTCGGATATTTTCCTTGGTCCGACGGTGACAGCGGTACGGTGTTGATTTTTCTTTTTCTTTTCTGTTTGTCAGGTGAATTTCAAATGCTGAAATTGGTTTTTTTTTGTTCTGATTTCCTCCATTGAATTTCATCTTCGACGGTGCAAATCGTACAACACATAAAGTTTAAAATTTCGGAGATCAAAGATGTGTACTTTATGAGAAACTTTGAATTAAAAATCCGGCAATTAATCCGTAGTACACATATAGTATCTCTCGGGTGTAACCGTGGAAAAAGGGTTTTCGTTTTCATGGGCTCAATTAGTTTCTATTTGGTTGAAATTGTGGAAATGGATCTGCTTGCGTTGCACCAATTTTTATGTCTTGACATTAAGCAAGGAAATCAGAGCTAATGTGTTTTGATTTCTGTCTCCCAAATAATTTTAGGTACCATACGTATTTCATGAACCTACTATAACAAAAGCTTAAATTATTAGTTGAAAATATATGAATGGTTTTATATTTCTAATACGGGCCTTATTCAAGAGCATCTGAGCTTGAAGCGTAGACAATGTATTGCCTCACCTTATTTTGTGCTAATTCAACTTAATAAGAATGGGGACAGTAAGGATCAAACTCGTAATTACTTGGTTATAGAAGTTTTTATACCATGTCATGAACCAACTATCCCAAAAGTTTAAGTTGTTAGGTGAAAGTACATGAATAATTTTATATTTTTAACAACGTAAATCCAGTGCTTGCATAATGCAGTTAAGGTTTTGCAGCTTTAATTTAGATTTTGTTGAAGTAAATTTTTTAGAGAATTTTTATGTTTAGATTATGGAGATTTTCTTAGTATGGATTCAATGTTTTTAGAATTCAAAGGATATCCTCTTTTCCTTGATCAACAGTTGAGATAATTTTATCTGAAAATCTGCATTTTGGAGCATATCTTGACTTGATTAATATGGAGAGTTATAAATGATCTAATCCTTCATGTACAAGAGATTTATTTGTTTATCACTTTTTTCTTTTTCTATTTTTAATATTCTGAGTTAGTTTCGTTGATGTCTTTGACTCCTCAGAAATTCAATGGGTTCCTGAGGAGAAAGTTACATTGTTCACTGCTGATGGACTGATTCAGATTGGAGGCTCCATGGTTCCTCGCCGTGTCAGCTCTTCATATGTATGATTTTATCCTGCAATTAAAACAATTAGAGGGAGCCCTCCTTGCACCAGTCATCGTTTCTTAGTTTGTTATTTCTAGTCTGTATGTATGTATTTTTTTGGTACATTGCTTTTCTCAAGGATCAACTATCCCAAAATATTGATCTCTTAGGAGAAGGCCCAAGAATGATTTTTATTAATATCTTTAACACTTCTTCTCTCACAAAAGCTTTTAGGGTTTTAAACAAACAAAGCACAAGACCACTCAAAACTTATGTTGAATTTTTTATTCAATTATTTATAAGAGGGAGAGGGGAAGTAGTAAGCATCAAAATTCGAACACTTGACCAATTTGTTGAAGAGGCTTTGATATTATCTCAAGCAACTGTCTTAAAAACTTAAGCTATTAGAGAAGGCCCAAGAATGTTTCTATTATATCTCCTACATACTTCTTATTATGAATATAAGTTTTTCATTCTGTACTTGCTCCTGGTTTTATATTGCATATTGTGACAAAGATCTACTCTGTGCCCTTTTTTCCTCTCATGTTAAAGTAATTACCTCTGTCTATCATGTGGAATACATAGCATCACATAATAAGCTTTTCAGGTCAATACATAATATGCAATTTTTTGGACCTTTCTCATCTTTGAACCATACTTTGTCTTGTATACAATCCATCTCAATGTCAAATGTTCTTTTAGATAGGCTAAGCTGGGTTTCATGCTTCACAGAAGAAGCAAGGGAAATTCAAAACTGCTCAAAGATTTCAAACGATTTCAAGAGAGTGATTATATGGATCCCAATCAAGGCCTTTGTCTGGGTGCACTATTTGATATTGCAGCTACTAATGTAAGTACTCATCCTGTTGACTTAACCTCCTCTATGAGCTATCCTTTGCTATCTCATAAATATGAAATGCCCTTTTTGTAGGGACTTGATAAGGGCAGAAGACTTTGTATTTTTGGTTTCTGCCGTTCTATTGAGATGCTAAGTGATGTGGTGGAAGACACTGTCTTAGAGCATGGTGGGGAGGTATGTCATACACTGATATTTTTCTTTAACAATAAAACTAGTGTGCAATATTCTGGTTCTTACTACATGTAACTGGAGAGTTTGATCGCAATTACAAGCCATTGTTAAAATTTATTGAGATGTTCTGCTCATAAAATTGCCTTGTCTATAGGATAATCTTTAAAAAGTAATGCTACACATACAAAAATTAGGGATACAAAACTTACACCTTTTGTACCATGGGAGTTACCTCTAGATCTGTGCACGGTCGCATCAATACTCTTTACTTAGATCCACAAGCAATCCCACGCTGATTGTCTTTTTTTGTTTCTTCAAGAATTGTCAACCTAGCATTTTCCATATTTAAATATACCAATTATTTTCAGTTCAACTTTCAATTCTTAGTATTTGTTGGTGTGCAAGAACAGAATGTTACACGATTATAAAAGTTTGGAATGGAAACCATCACCTGCCAATGGACGAATTATTAACTGGACTTGAACTGGTGGTGTATCGATGAAAATTGTATTCTGCCCATTTTCCCTTGGTTCTATGACTTATATTATTAAGAACTGGAATTTTCATGGGTAACTGCATGTCTGGAAATTCTTGGGAGTGGTTTTAGTTGGTAGATACTAGCTATTTTAAGGGTCATTTTTGGTGTTGCCGAGATGTGGAAGCATTTACTTAGGAACTTTTCTTTTGATGTCTCACAGTCTGCCGATTTTTCCTTCCCAGTTTTTCTGATATCGCCTGCCAACCCAAATTCTCTTAACTTCAGTGCCAATGTTATATCTGTTGATTTTAATTGACAGGTTTTTGCCGCAGAGAAGGCAAGCAAAGGTGGTTTTCACGAGAAGCTGACCATGACTGTTGCAGTGCCACTACTATGGGGGGTTCCTCCAGCTTCTGAGACGCTTCACCTTGCTGTTAAAAGTGGCGGAGGGATTGTAGAGAAGGTCTACTGGCAATGGGACTTTCTGTAGATACATATTATTAGGTCTCCTAACCATTCTTTGTGCACTCTGTACATAAAATTGTATCTCTATAAATGTACAAAACTGAAATTCTTGTCATGTTAATAATAACCAATTGTCTGTTCTTTGAGCCACAAAAGGCTGCTAGTTCTGCCATTCCCTACATGCATGAAACCTGAAATTATCTTCCCTTAAGTGAACAAAGCCCATTGGGTTTGAAGAGCAGACGAATAACAGGGTCTAAGAATCAACAATGAAGCCAGCATGAATGTAACTGGATGCTTAAGCCGATGGACGAGGGCAATTGTGAAATGCTTTAACTGGTAACTCTTAGTCTCTTATCACGTGAAATGTTCTTTTTCTTTCATCCGTTATTATACTAGTTTTTTGTGAGAAAAGAGAGAGGGGGGGGGGGGGGGTTGAGTATGCTCACCGAGGTTTGTTTATTAGACTGCCACAATAGTTAATAGATGACTTTTTGTAGCTTTGCATGTCTTCCATTATAATTGAAGGGTTGAATGTATAGGAAGTTATATATACATATACCGATTTTTTCATATTCTTCACGTACAATCAATCATCACAATTCTTTTCTTTTTACCTCTCTCCATTCTCTTCCTCAATGCCATTCAGCAACAGAAGATATATGTGAGGAATTTGGGTGGGCTTTCTTGGAGCAGTAACAGCCGTTTGGGCAAGAGACAAGTTTCGACATTGCTAGTCTTCCCTCCCTGGACAATCTGATTTGTACTACAAGAAGACGCAGTTCAGGCGTTGGTCTTATGCCGAAGTTGTTACCTTTGGTATCAGCCGCACTGAGGAATCGATTTTTTATGGGAACAAATCTCACCCCCCAACCCTGACCCAAAACAAAAACTTATTCGCTGACAGAGACAGAAAATGAGGAGTGGAAATGCTTGGAACTCCTTGCCAGCTTGATTTTTAAAAATTGATTCCGCAACTGGGAATCAAGTTTGACTAAAGTGGTGTTACATAGCTTTTTCTGCAGATTAAAATTCATTTTGGATTTTGGGCGTGATTCTTTAACAAACTCTTTATAATTATTATTATAAAATTAATTTTAATAACTTATATATAAAATTTTATAATAAACATCTCAAAATTTTTTTATTATATAATATTTAAATAGGTTCAAGTTTTAACATTAATTTTTCATAATTAATTCTTTTGACAATTTGGCCTTGAATGATATCTTGCACTCCTGACATCACCGTCACTCTGTAATTGATGCTTCCTATGAACCACGCATTTCAAAAAATTATGTCTTACACTTAGAGATGAAACTGTATTGGACACATGCGACACTTCAGAATGTACCGTGTCATACTCATAGTTATTTCTCATGAACATGTGGACTCCTCCTTTTGTTTTTTAAGTTCCTATATCCGGCGGTAATGGAAAGGTTTCTTTTCATCTTCTCAGTATTTTATAATCAAAATAATTTATAATTAAAATTATGAGAAATTTAAAAAACAAATCGATCTTTTTCTTAAAATTAATTGGTTAACCTTTTGACTTTTGGTATTTAATACGCATATAGTTTTCTTCCATGATTAAGACAATTGATGTACTAAACAGTGAAGGATACAATGACTGACCTAGGCTAGGAACTAATAGGAAGATCAAATCATTGCTGCGGTCTTGATGAAAGTATGAAACCAATTTTGCATGTTGATTGGATAACTCTGTTTTCAAAACAAATATCTAAAAGTCCAATTCGTTGAACACTTCTTCCTCCTCGTGTATACAGAAATATGAACACTGGAAAGCATTTTGGAAAACTATAGATTCGCATTAAAGAAAGAAGAGCTCGGTCATATTGGAAACTTTGGGGGCAAATGGTGCCTTTTTGACATTTATGCACCCACTAGGAACTACATTCCTGGAAGAACTTTTCCCCCCCAGTTTTAAGACATTTATATGTTATTTTAATCTCTATTATATAATGCCTATAGCTGGCACATCTTGTTGGTCTAATCTCCCGCGGAAGAAAACAAAATGGTGACAAGGTCAAAGCATGTTTTTCATACTTTTCTACCAGTTATTTCCATTGGAAAATTAAACTAATCAATTTTTAATTCTAAACAAGTTAGTAGAATCGACCAACCAATGACACATCCAAGGCATCTTTTATCTTTAAGATCATACTTTTTTGAAGCCCTTTGGACCGATCTCCCTTGAGGATTCTTCTATCAGTTGCATCATGTTGTGCATGCTTTAATCAAATACTATCTTTAAAATCTATGTTCCCCCAGTTGGATTTGTTTATAGTTAACTCACTTTCAGATCATTATTCATGGGCCATATTGCTTCCAAGTCCTAACCCGAGGACTTTCACAAAATTATTCAAATGAAGATGATGATGTGTGTGTCTTACATTGATAATCAAACCATAAAAAATTGAGAAACTTGATAATATTCTGCATACTTGCGGACTTAATTATGCAGTTCGACGAATCAAAAGCATGTTTTCCTCATTCATAGCCATGCCATAATTGCAGCTTCTAGATTGGCCATGCCCCAATGATAGAACCTGTCACAAACTGACTGCTAAATTTAATTTAATTGTCAAGAATAGAGTAATAAGGATTAAATTTTTGATCATTTAGTCATAAAAATTTTAATAACATATTATGAATTAATTATTTTAAAAACTTAAACTCTCATACAAAAATATATGAATAATTTTATATTTTTAATAAACTCATCTACCACCATCATCATTATATAAGCAAGTTTCACATGGTTAGGATGTCTCCAGTGATTTTCTTCTGATATTGTTTTGCTAGGTCAATGATATATATATTTATATTTAGCTCAGCTCTTGCACTCAATACATTTATATTTAACTTGGAAAACACTGAAATGTACTTGTATTTCTCGTCCTCTTCTTGTTATTTTGTGCACTTCTCTGGTCCCATTTGTATTGCGTTACCTCTCTTGGCCTCCTCACATATGGGGGACTTTGTATTGCACCTTTGAGTTATGGAAGCAATTTCAAAACAGAGAAAAATAAAATATTACAATAACCAATAATGGTGAAAGGAAAGTGCATAAATCTTTTTTAAAGAAGAGACCGAAAAAATAACGAAATCATGTTCAAACTTACTAGTAACTATAACTCTTTTATTTTAAAAAAAAATTATACCCTTTTTTTATATATTGCGAGTGCTTATTGTACATAATTTTTTGGTAAACATTTATTATATATTCAATTTCTCATAAAAACTTATACAAAAATCTCTTATCTTCATAAAAAAATGATGTAATTAACTTCAATATGTTGATAAATTTAACTATTTTATTAATTGAGTCGTTAGCTCGTACATTTTTTATAATCAAATATCATTCTTACTTTTATTTACCTTCTATTGCTGAGAATAACGGAATAGCACTCACGTTGAATTGAAAGTATATTTCAATATTCAACTATTGGAATTTTCAATTTAACTATAAAAATGAATGTGTGTTTTTTTTTTCTCAACATATAAAGTTAAAGAAGAGAATATAAGAGTAATTTATTATTTATTTTAAAAGAAAATATGTGAGAGACACGTCAATGTTAGAGCCTAGGATACCTCATCTAAAAAATTTAGGTTTAAATTTTATTAAAATAAGTGAAATAAAATTTGTATGAAGGGAATAAATATGTATAGCGTCTAATCCAAGAAAAAAAAATTAAAGAATACGTAACTATACCAAAACTATGATCGTTAAGAAAAACTAGAGGCGCTTTATAGGTGCATGATTGGAAACAAAATTGTTAAAATAATATATTAAATAACAGTAGTGGATTGCAGCCGCAAGGCTCTTTTTTTAATGTTTGGCGGATAAGGGATTAAGGATACTCTACTTCCTCGGCCTTCCTCTTTTTTTTTTTTTAATTCATTTCTTTAATGAAAATATTATATTTACGTTTTACTCTTACACTTTCATTCATATACTTATTTTGAATAGTAAAAAAAAATTTATTTTTTCTTTCACTTTTTTTATCATACAAATGAATGTATAAAAAGATGTGTAAAAATAAAATGTAGTAATATCATGGTTGTTTCTTTTAAGGGCTCTAAATAAACGCACAAAGGAAACTAGTAAACATGCACTGTAAAAAACAAATGGTTCTATTCAACCCTACCCGTTCCCACAAACTCGGTCCAAATCTGAATCTTCCAGTTCTACCCCATGCCCTTTCCTTACCCCTTCAAATCTTCTCGATTTTACCCACAGTCAGCATCAGTATTCAGTAGTACAAGACCCTTTCCTCTGTCATCTTGTCATCAAACAAGAAGTTGTTGCAACCACCAGTGTTTATTAGCTCTTTAATTTCTTCTAGACCATAATCTAATGGATTTTCTTCCCACAATCTACCTTGTTTCTCGGTCCACCCACTAACACTACCACCATTGGAGAGCATCAACTTCTGGGCATCTTCCACCCCACTGTAGGGGTAGTTGAGAGTACCTATCTCGTCGACAAAAGTTCCATCACCGTATCCAAATTCTGCCTCTTTGACCTGACTGATCTGGTTGTTGCAGCTCCCATCAGAAGAGTTGCGACTAGCTTCACCCCCAGACACAAAGACGCTGCCTTTAACTTGGCAATTCTGAATGGGACCCATAAAACTTTCCTGTGCTTGAAAAATGGACTGAGCTGAAGTAGAAGAATTGCCACTCAAAAGACTTGACGAGTACGAAATGGGCTCAGAGCCTGTGAAAGACACATAGGGGTGGTAGTAAGAGTTGTTGCTGTCTCTGAGTGTTAATGGCGAAGATGATGACGATGATGAAGATGGAGTCGACTTTTGAAGGATTGATAAAAGGGTAGCTTGGTGAGCTTTCCTCTGTTCTGAAGGATTCATGGCCACCATTTTTTTCTTAAGCTTGGTGTTCCAGTAGTTCTTGATATCGTTATCAGTCCTGCCTGGCAACCGAGATGCTATTATTGACCACCTGCACTTTGTGACATACGTAACTGATTAACACTGTAATACTCATAGCAGATCTAAATTAGGCATGCATACAGTGATGCAGAGCATCTAAAAAAAAATAAAGTACATATCATATTCATATCTATTTTAAGAATATATTTACCAAAATGTGAAAACAAACTCATTTAATGCCTCCCCGGGTATCACTGTCTATTTTCTTCAATTGGAAATTATATGACTTCATAATTTATGGAAGCCTCTGTGTCAGAGATAAAAAAAAATCATACTCTCATTTAACAGCTTAAATTTTTAGAATTAATTAATTGCAATGGTTGGTAAAAATGAAAGTGGGCATTAAGTGAAATGAAGATACATACCTGCTTCCAATGCTAGCAAAGAGGCTGCAGATTATTCTATCTTCATCTTCAGAGAACTCCCCGTGCTTAATGTTGGGTCTGAGATAATTTAGCCATCTGAGTCTGCAACTTTTCCCACATCTTTTCAAACCTGCACAAAACAAATCCAATCAGGAACATAAGAAAGAGAAGCAGTGGTAAGATCCCTGCATATCAGCATACTATCATTAGCTTAGAGAGTGTAACATGACTCATTTCTCCGCATAAACTAGCTTCCGAATAGAAAAAAAAAAAAAAAAAAATTGAAAGGAAGAAGATAACACTCGCCAACTTTTTGTGGGAGGGCAATCCAATTCCCTCCAGTCCCATGTTTCTCTATGTACTCCTTTAGCTTTGCATCTTCTTCAGGACACCATGGCCCTTTCTTTACATTTGCCTTGTCACAGCAAGGAGCTCTGCCCATCTCTCTCTCCCTCTCTCCCTCTCTCCCTCACACTCTCACTCCTAGATTTCAGCTGTGAGACAAATACTAAGTTTTTTTTAATATGAGTTTGAATCTTTGATGGATGAGAAACTCTGAGGAAGGTTCAGAAGCTCCTCAAGAATATATAAATCACAGACTGGAGGGTGTGAGCCACGCCAAAGGTGATTTAGCCTTTAGTAAATTTTCAGGAAGAGACAATCAGACAAAACATGGATGGTGGAGGATACCAGTAGACTTTTATTTTCAGAGAAGAAACAGCAGAAGTCAAAGGAAGCAGCCTCTATAACTTCAATCGGATACCATCAGTTTGTAAAACACTAAAACCCATTATATCATTGATTAGCTTGCAGAAGTCTCCATAATCATATATAGCCAGGGCCCTTATGCAAAGGGCAGTTTAACTTGGCCGCTGCCTTCTACCTCGATTTAAAGTACCCAAAAAGTCTGCCCCACAAGTCATAGCGCTATAAATGTTTCCTCGAAAACTGCAGTTTATTGTTGCACATTTTCAAGCCATGGACCAAGTCATAAGTAAACTATATATTGTCAAGTTGGTCCAATTATATGCTGTTTGTCCACATAATACACTACAACACAATTTTATTAATGCTCATAAGTCGTAAGATTGATTTATGTAATTTGGGATCATTTATTTATACATTTATTAATTGTTAAGTGTGGATGAAATTAATGAATTCCTATATATAGGGAAATTTACGATGACACTAGTTGTCTCGCATGTGCTTTGTACGAGTTTGTTTCTATTTGATAAATTTAATTTTTATTAAAAATAATTATAATTAAAAAATTTTTTGATGAATAAATTTTATATAATTTTAGAAGGCATTGGCAAATGGAATTATTCACACATTTAATTTTTTGTCATATTCAAAGAAATTAAAAATACTTACATCGAAGGAGTTTAGTAAATATTTTATTGTACATAATATTTTTAGTATAACGTGCATACTTTTCATCTTCTTCTATCGTAAAAATTTTAAATACTTTTAGTAAAATTACTCTTGACAATAACACATATAATTTCACATGACAAAATACTGACATTAGCAAATATAATCCAATAAAATGTAATGATTGCCCTTGACTTTTGTTTATTATTATTGCATAGTATGCCTTTATTAGAAATTGCTTTATTCTCGTAACGAAAGATCACTGCAAGTCCTTTACTCTGAAAACTATTCGTAGCATAAGTACTTTTGCTCCAATATTGATTCTTATAATTATTTTTACTTTTATTATCCAATTTTTAATATGCATAATGAAGAGTCTTATTCCATTTCACATTGTTAATGCTGGATTGATATTCTTAAGTAACATAATTAACATTCCTTTTATTAGTTAGAGGCAATGACTTGGGAATCCTAAAAAATTAAGTGTATTGAGAAATTCAACTGAGTACATATAATTTCTTGTTCAATTACATTTTCAGTTGCTTTGTTAATATCATTTGAGCTCCTGTATTTTTTAATTAGATCATCAACAGTGTTATTTAAAGAGATGAGTATTGCCCTTTCTCTAAGATATTATTCATCTCACACGTGTTGAATATTTAAATATATACTTTTAACATTTGTTTCACTGGATTACCCATTGCTTGAAGTAGGTATTGCTGTGGTAAATGAATCATTGTTATATGTGGTATTACCAATTACTTGAATCGTTGTTTTATTTTTTAATTTTACTATTTTATTAATAATAATTTTTTAATATTTTTTTATATGCCATCATCATTACTTGAATAATTAATTTTTTTTAATTTTACTATTTTATTAATACTTACACATACTCTAATATTTTTCTATATGCGATCACTAATATTAGAAAAAGAATTTTTAAATTATTAATATTTATATCTTAATATTAATTTGTTTTTTATTTAGCTATTTTATTATTTTCTTTAATATTGATTTCTTAATATTTTTCTATATGCTATCACCATTATTTGAACAATTAATTTTCTTTTTTAATTTTACTATTTTATTAATTCTTACACATACCCTAATATTTTTCTATATGCGATCACCAATATTAGTAAAAGAATTTTTAACTTATCAATATTTATATCTTAATATTAATTTCTTTTTCAATTTAACTATTTTATTATTTTTTAAAAATTTTATATATATTTAAGAATATTATTGTTTCTAAAAATAACATTTAATAATAACATTATTAATTGCTTCTCAAGGTAATTTTACTTATATATTCTTTTTCAATTTGACTATTTTATTATTTTCCTTTAATATTTTATATATATTTAAGAATATTATTGTTTTTAAAAATAGTATTAAATATTAATTTCTTTTACAATTTGACTATTTTATTATTTTTTTAACATTTTATATCAGTTTAAGAATATTATTTTTTTTAGAAAAATAACATTTAATAATACTATTAATTGCTTCTCAAGACAATTTTACTTAGATATATAGATCATGGTATAATATACTAGTATTGTACTAGTATCATCATAATTTAACTATTTTGTTATAGACTCATATAATGCACTCTATAAATTAAAAAATCACAATGAAAAAAGTACTAGTTTTTTTTTTTTTAATGTTGTCTAAAGTAAGAGTCAGTTAAGTTATATCACTATTTTTTACAAAGAATATTATGTTTTTGTATCATTATCTCCCCTTTCTAATTACTCTCGTGACATTTATTTCTAAAATTAACAATGTTGCAATTTTGTGATAAGGTTATTTCCGGGAATGTAAAGGCATCACTACGTCTACGCCAAAAAGGTGTATATAAAATTTCAACCAAATTATATGAGAAATGTTATTTTATATGCAAGTCAGACTCGCAATCATTTACCCAATTACCCTTTATCAAAAAAAGAAAAATTTTGCAATATGATTGAAAGAATTGCATGAGGAATTGTAACCTCTTTATTCTCAAATTACTTCAACTAATCATCTTACATTTTCCACCATAAAGAAATTAAATCATCTTAGACATTCATTCTAATACAAGTGTTGTTTTTATCATCTTAATTAGACATTTATAATTTTAACATGGACTACTCTTTTTAAGTTAACATATTATTAGGTGTCTAATTAAGCTTTTATTCATGTTCAGTTTATTTAAAATTTGATATATAAAGTTATTTTCACAACCAGAACTTAAAAAATTAGTTTAGACTTATTTTTGCCTACAACCCGACTCGGTCCATGTGCACCCCTAGTTAATTGTGATGCAGAGTCAATAGGATCTTTCAAAACCAAAATATGAAATAATTAATCTTTATAATTTTATCCCATGTAATTTTAGTTCTTATAATTTTTTTAAAATTTCAATCTCTATAATTTTATTCATTTGGATTTTGATCCCTATCAATAAGATATTAATCTTTATATTTTTTATTTATTTATATTTTAGTCCCTATAGTTTTTATTAATTAAAGTATTAGTCTTGATTTTTCATGAATGATTAATTCTTATAGTTTTCAATTATTAAAATATTAGTTCACTAGAAACTAAAATTTAAATAAATAAAATTATATAAACTGATATCCCAAAAAAAAAACTAAAAGAATTAAAATCTAAATTAGGTAAAATTATAAAAAGTAATTGCTTATTTTAACCATAATTAAGTTAATAAACTTCATCTAAATAATAAAAATTTCAACTTCTTTCATACAATTCTCCCAAAATAATATTGGGAAGAACAATTACAACATACTATCTAATACTATATTAATTGAAGAAACTTGTGTTAGATCTGATCGACCACCTTTGTTTGTTTATATGTACATATAGTTTGAAAATTTACAAAACACTATAAATTTTATCTGATTCTGTAATATTGATCGTAAACTTCTGAATTTGGATAAAAAAATCCTTAGAATATAACAACAAAACCTTTTCGTCCATCGAATAAATGAAAATTGATCATTACATGATTTGTATGTGTTTAATAATTAATATAATACATTTCACAATATCTCATTTATTCACATTATATTTTATTTTTTAAGAAATTGAAAAAAAACAAATTTTCACTTTTTAATTATTTAGTATTATCTATTTTTCATCAGTAGAAATTAAATTAAAAGAGAGAAAACTTTACATTTTTTAAAAAATAATATGAACAAATAAAAGATTATCACATATATTAATAAATACAAGTCACGTGATTAACATTTTCTGTTTAGATAGTCAATAGAATGGTATGTTTGCAAATTTCAAAAAAATTATAAACCTCTTATTAAAATTTAAAAATTTATGATAGCTATTAAAAATTAAGTAAAGTACAGGGGATGTCTGTATATTTTTCTTAATTTTTTAGAAAATTCATTATTGGATTAAAATTTGTATCATAATTATAAAATTTAATATTAATTTAAGATTTCTTATAATATCTTAAAATTAACGTATCAAATATTTTAAAATAAACAAAATAATAGTCATTTCATCACAAACTTTTTTTTAAATTTTTTTATAATTTAACATGAAATTTTATATAATAATTAATTAATTATATTTCAATAGTTAAATTTACTTAAAAAATTATTTGTTAAAAACCGTTAATAATATAAATATATAAATTTTATATCAATATCAATTGATCCTTTTTAATTTGAATTGTGGTGGTGGCTTTCTGTCTTCAAGTTATTCCATATAGCCCCACTTCCACTTGCATCAGGTTTTGATTTGACCTATATATATATATATATCCAATTCTTTGTTTTTTTGTCCAATGCCCCTTCTTTTATTTTCCCTCATTTTTATCAATACAAATAAATAAATTGAGAATTTGAAGCCAGGTAAGTAGAGAAAGAAAAAAGAGACTGAGAAATGCAAATGAAGTGAGAGCCTTCTCTTTTTTCTTTTTTTGTCCTGCCATTTTTTGTTTTCTTGATCAAATCACATACATCAAATTACTTAGAGATTAGAGGGGTTCAAGTAATCGAGCGAATGATTCCTTCTTAAAAATAATTTCAAAATTAATGTGCTAGCAAACCTCACTAAATCTTAAAGGGAGAGACATGTGATTAATCTTGAACTCTTTCAAAAAAGAAGAAAATCTTAAACTCTATATTCAAATAAGACTTTGCCTCTCTATATCCAGGATTCAAATCTCACCTTTAATTAATTGTTTTACTTTGTGATCTTTTCTCATTAGGATATTCAAAGAGTAGTTGAATAGTCTCTTTTTAGGAATTAAAAATTCTAGTTGAATAGTCTCTTTTTAGGAATTAAAAATTCTTAGAAGTAATTTTTTGACTTAGTTTTGTTTTTCTTTCTCAGATTCTAAACATGACTCGTGTCATGACCTATATTATTCAAGTAATATATCCTTATTACCATTAAAAAAAAACTTGAACTCTTGGGAAGGATGATTGTGCTTATTGCTTGCTTTAGGAAATGTAAATTATCGTAATATGCAAAGAACTAATCATGCTTTACATATGTAATTAATTGACTAAGCGATAGAACCACCTAAAAACAAAAGCCTCGAGTTTTGGAGGAAGAAGGATATAGTAAAGAACTCTGAATGGGAACAGAGCACTTGAACCGCAAACAAAAAAGTATGTTCGCAAGTCTCTGATATGAAAGTTCGCCTAGTTAGGTTCCATCATAAAACAAACCGTGGGTGTTTATCTCCGTCGTGTTGGGTTCTTCATTTAAAATAATTAATAATATGCCAAAATACAACAAACCAAAAGTTATTTGTGATGTTGTATATTCTTGAAATATTCTTGCTTTTGTGGTGGGGACGGGCAGCTTGATATCGAATAAGGTTGATATGAAGTATTTATTTTAAGTACTTTATTTAATAATTTATATGTATTATTAATATTTTAAAAAATAATATATATTTATAATATTATTTATTAAATTATATATATATTAATTATTAAATAAAATATTTAAAATAAACCATGCCTATAAAAATATTTGTCTTAAAGAAGATTCTGGGGTTGACTTTGATCATCCAATTGTCTCCGAATTCCGAAATGGCAGATTTTGGTTTCTGTAAACAATGCACCGGGCCATGCATACGATTGGGCCGTAGTCCACAGGGCCCAAATGCACGTAGGAAACTTTTGTAGGGCTAGCCAGACAGTGGTGAAGTTTTGCTATATTAGGACCATGACTTTTGGGCTGTGAACCAGTACTAGGAGCCAAGCCCGATAAAAGAGCCCATAACGATGCAGATAACACATTTTTAACTTGGTCGGTTCAGACTTGGTTGGTTTAGCATGGAAGTGTGTCTTGAATAAGTACTAATTTTGTTTATTCAATTATATAATAACCTGATGCTTTTTATATTCGAAAATTTAAAAGTTAAAAAAGAGCAAGATACATTGATTTAAAAAAAGTTACCGTGTGAACTTTTGAAGAAAAGTGATTTTTTTTTCAAATAAGCAGTTATTAAATAAAAAATATTTTAATACAGATAAAATTAGACTTTTATACTTTTTTTCAAATATATCTTGATACTTTAAATAGAAATAATACATGAAAAAATTTATTCTTTAAATTACATTTTTATAGCATGAGAAATTAACCTGTTTTTTAATTTTAAATAAAAAGTAATAAATTTTTTATATTATTATATTAATTTTTTTTATAATTACGTAGAATTATACGACATTGTTTTCCTTGAATTTATATATAACTTTGTTTAATGTAAATTCATATATTTATTTAAAATTTTTACATATACATTTATTAATGGATGTCACTAGAGTTGCTCAGCAGTTTGGATTGGTGTATGAATTCACATTTCGTAAGAATTAACTAAAAAGATTGGGTTTTAAACCACTAGATTTGTAGAGCTCGAGTTAATTCACGAATTTTAATGCTTTTAACTAAACTCAATTCGCAGACTATATAACTTTTTTTTTTTGTCGCAAGCAAGTGAATCAATATCATTTTAAAAAAAATCAAAACAAAATCGTTTCATTAAAGTTTATTAAAAAAATAATTATAAGTGAAATTACCTCGTTATACTTATATCTTTTTTTATTGTTGTTATAAGTTGAATTATGTCATTTCATCATTATAAATGAGTTAATTCTAAAAATATTTAAAACTCAACCTATAAAAAAATAAGTTGAGTCTAAAAATATTTGAAACCCAACCTATAAAGAGCATTAATGTTTACATAATAAATAAAAGATGTTCTCATTTTGTTATTATCTTAATTTTAAGAGAATGTTTGAGTAAAAATTATTTTTTTAGAAGTTTTTTAATAAAATTTTAATTATAAATTATTTTTAACATAAAATAAATTAATTCAATTATTCAAACACATATTAAATTTTGAAAAAAAATAAAATTTTTTATAAAAAAATTTAATTTTGAAGTAAAAACTTCTTTATTCTTTATGTTATTATATAGTAATTTATATTGGCACATCATTATATAATTTAATTATTTAAAAAATAATTATAATGATTAATTACTGCAGCGAGCCAAATCCATCCAACGTTGCCAAAGCTGACACCCACGTCATCGTAGCCGTTCATTTTTTTTCCCCGACTCAGTTAATAAAAGCAACCCAGCTTCATCCTCCTACTCCTGTCTCTTCTTCAGTTCTTCTTCTTTCCAGTTTTCACGTCGAGCCAGAGAGAGAAAGTGAAGTGAATTAGAGTCGTTCACCACATATCACTGCGATGGGCACCCTCTGCTATTTCCCAAGCTGCATCTCAGTTCCTTCTCGCAGTCGCAAGCTCTCTTTGACGCACTACCACCAGCTTCTGCAACCTCCTCCCCTCGCTCTCAGACACTTCCGCTTGCGGGCTTCTGCGGCCAACAAGTCCAGGTTTTCTTCCAAGACCTCTGTTTCTGTATTTTCTTTCGCTTTTGCACCGCCACCTTCTCTCAATTTTCCTCGCCGCGCCACTCAGGAGAAGTAGAAGAAGGCTCAAAACCGACGCCGAGATCTGCAATGATATCCGCCAATTCCTTGCCACCGTTGGACTTCCCGAGGACCACATTCCCTCAACCAAGGAGCTTTTGCACCACGGAAGGTCCTTTCTTTCTTTCTTTCTTTGGTTTTTTTTTTTAATTCCCTTTTCTTTTTCTTCTCGTCTTTAATTTTTAATTAATTTTTTATTTATTTTTTGGCAACTTTAATGAAACTTTATTCAGTTTACATCTATGTGTTTTGCACATGGAGTCTTTCTTGGATTTGAGGATAAACGAGAAATAAAATTCAATTGCAGCGTTGTAAAGGTTAATGGTCTTGGATTATCTTTTTTTTTTCTTTTTTTTTTCTCTGGTCAGTTATCAAGTTATCAATCGTTTAGTTTTAGGGGATAAGAAGATTTATTGTGAAGTGCCAAGAGATGGGTTTCATACTTTTCTTTGCAATTGATTTGAAACAAGCTTATAGAGATGGTTTCTGCGCATCTTCTTCTCATCGAGAATTCACAAGATTAAAGAAGTGTTATATTTAGACGATATCATGATATTTGATTTTGACTTGTCATATATGTTCATAGGAATGACCTAGCAAACATTGTCAGACGGAGAGGATATAAACTGATTGGAGAGCTTCTCACAGGCTCATTAAATTCCGATGCTTCAAACACAGAAAAAAGTTTAGATAATAGAATGGATGCGGCAGATGATCGTGAAGATATTTTAACAGGTCAACTAAATTTCTTCTTTCTGAATTGACTCTTATTTTATATTAATTGTGATTGTAACTGATGACCCAATATAACATAATTTAATTTAAAGGTCAGAACATGAATGTGGACAGTATGGTTGATGATGTCACAGCATCAACTAAAATTCCTCCGGGGGACAATTCTAGTAGTTTGGATATTGATTCTACTCCAAGTTTAGATGAATGCACTAGCATCTCTGTAGAACCCTCAGCTAATTCATCCGTGAAGGATGACCTAGTTGAGCTCAATGATCATGCTGAAGAGGTAAACACAGTGGCTGAGGGGAATTTCTATCCGATCGAAGCAATTATTGTGGATAATGATTGCAGTACTTCAAGAAAAGGTTCTTATCCCAACTTTGATAACCAAAGTTGCGTATCTTCAGAAATTTCTGGTGAATCGTCCAGTGAGACGAAGTCTTTTGGAAATTCTGAGTGTGAGGATAATATAGTGGGCAAAATGGTAGGAGAGATAACCTTGCCATCCATTCCTTCTGTGGAAAACTATTCCATTGCTTCATTTAATGATTCTGATGTTGACGCTGAAGACAAAGAGTTCAGTACTTTGGAATCATCAATTGATTTTTCCTTGGGGCAAAAGGACCACTGTACATTAGAAGGTCTAGATGAAAGCAGTAACAATATTGCTGAAGATGTTCCCTCAACCTTTGAAGTTTCCATTATGGAGGATGGCAAAAAAATTGATTTAATTGTTGATTCTGCTGACAGCAGTTGCATAAATCTAGACTCTTCAGCTAGCTTTTCTTTAAAGGAAAAGGTTGCAAAATTTATTCACAGTGGAGATTTAGATCCAGTTGAAGGTAATTCTAATCTATAGTTCCTTGATTTCAAAGATTATCAAACATTTTTCGCAACAAGTGCCTTCGCGTCAGTCAAAGTCCTTTTAATGGACCAATTAAGTTGATTTTTACAAAATAGTTTCTGTCTTCAGTACAAATATTATGGACATTTTCCTTTTGTTTCCTTTGGACAATGTGTAACTGTTATTGTTTGATTCTTAGATCATGTCTCTGGAATTTTAAATGGGGATGATTCTGAGGAAAGCAAACTGTATATTGAATCAGAATCTAATGTGGATATGCCACAAAGTTCCCATCCACCTAAAGATAATAATGCCGTGGCACTTAATGGGAGCTCTTTGACATCCAAGCCAGTTGTTCCTTCTGCAACATTGGATCACCTTCTTCAGTAAGTATTTTGTATTATATGACGCCAATTGCCAACTAGGATTGTGGGAAGTTCATTGGTATTGCTCTTCTGTTCTTGATTTTCAGTACCTCAGTGCATTTTTGGATGTGTGCATGGGGGGTAGATTTTAGTAACACCTGGCTGAAAGCAGTTATCATTCATTGATTTTACAATTTTTGTGCAACTTGTTTCTCATTAAACTCAAATGGCATGCGAGCCTTCTTGTCCTCATAATTTTTGTGAACATGATAATCTTTAGGAACTATCCCGGTACCTCCACATATGCTTGAAATTTATTTCTATTATGGATAATGCATAGTTTAGGTTCAATAGTTTCTAATGACCGATTACTGTCACTTTTAGGATGCATTATGGATATTGGGACTAACTGTCTAGAATTGGGTTTGGTGAATGAAAAATCCAATGAATATTGGAGTATAAAACTCGTTATAGCTTGTTTTAATACCACTCCAGAATTACTACTGGATGATCAAAATTAATTCTTAATCTCACAGTTATTTTGGAGGCCAATTTGTTTTGCTTGGCTGCCAATCTCAAAATTAATTCTGGGTCCTGAAAGTAATTCTGCTGGACATTAATTTTGGTAACTTTATACCAATCACCCAAAAGTACATTTCTAAACATAAAACTCATTTTTTCAAAAGCAATTATTTTGAAATTAGTTCTTCTAAAATACATTACTTTAAGATGCACTTAAACTTATAAGTTGTGTAGCTTAAGTACCATAGTTGAGTATAATTTCTGGTAATAGATCTTAGGTTCAAGCCATACGAAGGTGTTGTGCATTCTAAAACTTGCACGTACTTCCCATATTCTTTGTGTCCACACTTATTGTATATTCTAGTCAATAACAAGGAAATATCACAGAAGATTTGGATATATGTTGGTATTCCAAAAATATTCTCTTAAGATTTCATATGTTGTGTCTCCTTTTCTTGGCTTGTTGAAGTCCAACTGAACCTTTTGCTCTACGGATATCTCTATTCATTCAACTTTACTATTTCAGAACTACCTTTGCTTTAATACATCATAGGTATTTGCATTCGAACTGAACCTTTTTTTTTTTTTATTCAAACTATATATAGGGATGATCAAATGCCACACGAGGATCAAACTGCTCATTTCGACAAGGATTTGGATGCTGAGGTCATTGTGCATCTAAATATCCAGAAATTTTTATCTTGATTGACCGCTTTTCATGATCTTAATTGTTTGCCTTTTACATACTATCATTATACAGGCTCCAAAATTGCAAAATCAAAGTGAGATAAATCATCTCAAGTTCATGCTGGTAGTAATTATTCAGTTTCTTTTATGGTTTAGTTTTTATAAATGGCAAATTTTTGTTAGTTATAAATCTAACTTATTATTATTTTTTAAATTGTATTGGGTGCATAGTATCAGAAGGAGTTGGAGCTGTCTCGGCTAAAGGAACAGATTGAGAAGGAAAAGGTAGATGAGCAATTTCTAAAAACTGGTATTGTTATACGTCTTTGCAATATGTTTTTGTTTTATATATTTACTTATTTTTTGTGGCATCCAGCACATATATATTGTTAGCATCAAAATAATATTACTAAATTCATTATGACCTGAGGGAGAAACTAAAACTAAAGTTAAGGATCCACCAATAAAATATAAATTAAAAAAAAAAGAAAAGGGAAAAGAGTGAAGATGCTAAGACAGGAACATGTGTGCATGAATGAGTGAGAGTGCAAGAGAAACAGAGATTGAAAGGTGACATCAAACATATTAGGGAGAAAACAGAACAGTGGAACATTTTTCTTTCATCAGCAAAAATTACTGTACAATAATTTTTTTTGGGTGTTTCCCTATTTGATTTTACTTTCTTCTTCATGGAGGGAACAAGTACCAAAAAGAAGCTTTCAGGATGACATGAAGTCCTATGTGCTTAATGTGCAATTGTGTATATATGATGCTCTCCTTCATGAGAGAACGCTGTAAAGGGTCTCTCCCTTCTCCTTTTTATGACAACATTTGAACCAACAACCTGAAATTATGTTATACGTAACAGCCATTTTTTTAGGATGACAATCATAGATCAAAACGTGTGGGAGGTTCTTATAATTAAACTTGAAGAAATTGGCTGGGTAACTGCTCAGTCTTCTGAAGGGTCTCAATTTGTGACACTTTAATTGTAAGAAAATGCATATGGTTGTTTTAAGTTTGTGTAAAGCTTGTTGTCTGGTCTTAAAGTTTGGGCAACTGTATTCTGTCCCATTGAGTTGGTTGATGGTTTCAAAATTATGTGCACGTAAAGCCAAATACTGTATCAGAATCTGATAACATTCTACATACTTTTGGTTTGTTGTAGTGTGTAAGTGCTGACCAGATCTTTGTGTGCTAGAAGCAGCTAAAATATTTGTGTAACTTATAAGCATAAGGATGTAGAAAACATCATATGTTATCCAGTTCTACTGCCAAGTGGAAGGAAAAAAATTGCTAAAAGATATAATGTCAAGTGTTATTATTTCTTTAGCCTTTCTCCCATCCTTCCCTTCAATGCATGAGCTATTTCATTCAACTCACTTAGCCACATATTATTATTGTTTTCAGCTTGCATTGTCTGTTTTGCAAACCAAGGCAGAGGCAGAAATCAGCAAAACCAGAAAACTTATTTCTGAAAAAGATTCAGAGTTACATGTTGCTGAAGAAAGTCTTTCAGGACTCAAGGAGGTAATTGCATCTACGTTTTTGTGAACTTTTAATCTACTAATGTATTCAGAGCATCTTGTGTTTTCTTGGTCTATTGGTTAGCTTTTTGACATTGTGAAATGGTTTTGGATATGAATATAATTGAAGAGTAGTTGAATAAAAAATTAACCACTTACTGTAGTACATTAGAACATTCCCTAAACTCATGGTTGCAAAACAAGTCTTAATGAGATCACCATAAGACCACTAGATCCATACCTTCACGGAGTTGTGCTTTAGTTGTCCAGCAAAAAGTCAAAGCCAAACCAGACACAATTTCATCAGAAAGAAACACTTCAAGCAGCATCTTTCATTCTTTATGTTCAAGAGGGAGCTTTGGTGGTCTTTCAAGTTTTAGCACTCCCATTCTGCATGAAATTGTCCTAGTTGTCTCCAAGTTTACTATGTCTATAACTTATATGCAATTGAGTACACATTCACTTGCACAGTACACTTAAAGGATGCACTAGAAGACATAATTTTTCTTTAGATGTCATGAGGAAAGAAAAACAAAAGGCACTAAAAAAAAAGTAGCAATATAAGTTGAAAACAAGTTATGGGAATTCTATGCGGCCTAGTAAGTTTAATTGCTAAATGATTTGATGCTGAAACAATGACATAAACAGCTATGTAGTTGTTAAGGTAAATAATCCTAATACAAGATAATTTTTGTTGGCAACTTCTAGCAATTATGATTAGGATTAAGTGCAGTTCAGCTGAGTATATGTCTGCTTTTGGATGTGAATCTATTATAATTGGACTTATTTACAGTTGACTAGCAAATTCATATTTTTAGATTATGAAAATCAATAGTTGGAATCAAACTTTAATCCAGCTATTTGTTCATTAGCTTCGATAACTGCATGGTGACAGGAGTATGCTTTTTTGCATAAAAGAGATATTGCTTCTATTGATATTGTATATGATGTTTTTGTTAACTAATAAGTGAAATTATAGCTTTCTATACAAAAAAAGTATAGCTAATTTTCTTTGGGATTAAAAATTTGTATACCTGCTGATAGTGCTGTGTTCCCTTGTATTTCCAGGTTCAGATTGAGTTCTGTGGTGATGGTGATGTCGTCGAGGTGGCAGGCAGCTTCAATGGTTGGCATCACCGAATTAAAATGGATCCCCAATCATCAACCAGTGTCATAGACCCCACCGGATCAAGGTTCTAAATATTTTAGTAATAGGATACTACTGTATGTACTAAGGCAGTAAGGCTTCAAATCTAATTGAAAATGTTCAACTAGTTGCTATTAACTGATTACTTATTTATTTGCCATCATTCTACTCTTCTTGTTGATTATATAAGAGGAAAGATATAGTGCTTAGGTGGCAATTAGGGTTGAGCCTGAAACTATGATTTCAATGTTTTGTTATTGGAGTAAGCCAATATTGTCTGGGATACAGAGAGAACAACTGTTTGCATATCTTCATAAAATAACAAAATAATAATATCAGAATAGTATTTGAACCAGTTAACTTGTCTTACTTATAATATTGATAGCTGCCGTTCATTGTATAAATGTCCAGGAGATCCAGAATATGGTCAACAATACTGTGGCTTTATCCTGGTATATATGAGGTGTGGCATCTTCTACTAATGGTTATGCTTTTGACATCTCCCATATTCACGACTGGATATAATTAAGTAATTCAATTTACTTCAGTATATAGTTGCAGTACTTTTACGAGGAATATTTCTCAATGCCCATGAGTAAAAGGTTGACTTGGTGCATTTAGAAGCTTACATTGCATATGTTAATTTTCCTGGATTTTCATACCTGCAATAGTCAAATATGTCCTTGTAACCTTGGCTATGATCTTCTGTCTTTCTATGAATTAACACTCAACTAATATATTTATGTTTTGTTTAGATTTATCTGTTTATTATTGGAATATTCGTGTGTATATAATTCTATAACTCTTGTGTATTTTTTCTTGGGCCACTAAAAGTGACATGTATCAGAAAGCCTTTGGAAGCATTATTTCACGTTTTGATAATTGCATAAAGGCAGGGGAGCAAATGAAAGGCTCTTTTCTTTTTCAGCATTGTTTCAAAGGGACATACAAGGCATATGCTCTTTTTTATCCTTTCTTTTTTTTTTTTTGAGATGATAGCTATCGTCTAAGGCTCTAAGCATTATGAACATCTCAAGCACAAAACTTTGAACTAGCTTATAATGTGAATTAGAGTGTGATACGGGTTATGTATATCCAAACTACATAATATAGAATTAACATTTGTATGCATGAAATCTGTTCCTTTCGTTTCTAGCTAGCTGTTACTTAAAGTAGGGTGTTAATACCACGCAATGCGACCTTTCGTATAGTAATAGTCTGAAAAGAATATCTTGTAGACACGTTGTGTATAAGATGAAATTAGTGTTATGTTAGATAATTTTGACTTTTTCTGAATATATGTTTCAGTTACTGGCAGAATTAATAAATTTCAAAATCTCCCTAAGGTATCCTAATGATAATGGAACCGCTTTTCCATGGACAAAAACTAGTAGGGGCCTTGGTCATGTTAGCAGGTCTGTGGTTCCTACTTCTATTTCTGTTTGAAGTAGCCTGACTGGGGCGAGTAATTGTTGGCTCTGTCCTTCAGTCAGTAATTTTCCAGTTTTCCCCTTTTGTGGGGCAGCGGTTGGACTAGGTTGGAATGTTTTATTACTTATTTGTTTCTATTACCTTTTTGAGGTGAAGAGCATAAACATTTATAAGCTTTAATAACTGTGTTTGTTGCAGATAAAATTTGTTGTTGATGGCAACTGGACAATAGATCCTCAAAGGGAGTCAAAATCAAGGGGTCACATATGTAACAACATTCTAACAGTAGATAGATGATGCATTCTGGCTCAGGTCACAAAATTGCTAGATGTATATAAAAAGGTAATATGTTAGTTTCTTAATCATCGATCTAAATCTTGTCAGAGATACACTGAAAGTAACAGAATCAGACTAGGGGTTGCAATTGATAATTGAAGATTCTGGATATGCAACATTCTAAGATTTAGATAAATGCATTTTAAATCTTGTCAGGGCTTGCCAGCGCATATAGTTAATTTCAGCACATTCTTGCAAATTCTTGAACTTTTTGAACAATACTGAACTTATTTTTAACATTGGTTGAGTGCCCTAATATTTCTTCATATAATGATTCATGATTTTGGTCAACTAGGAAAAATGTTCAATGATGATCTTGATCACAAATATTGGGGTTGTATGTGAATGGTGCCTTGATTCAATAGTTGATAATTATCCGTATATACTGAATTTGTTTTCACTTTTTAGGACTTCTAAAATCCACAATAGAGATTATTTCATCCCTAGATATTACTGG
Organism: Castanospermum australe; assembly: GCA_019955255.1. Lineage (NCBI taxonomy): Eukaryota > Viridiplantae > Streptophyta > Magnoliopsida > Fabales > Fabaceae > Castanospermum > Castanospermum australe. Next base: position 1,245,278 of record NSJW01000159.1, read on the forward strand.
TTGAAACAGTTATGTTTTTGTTTTTTCACCTTATGTCTTAAATTTATATTTATTCAGCATCCAATTGATGCAAATAATAGCGATGGCTTATTGCGGACTGTTGTAGGGTACATAAAAGCGGAGTCAATGATTTGCTGTGAGTCTCTAAACTGTCACGGTTGACAGCAATGTGGACAAGAGGGGACACAGAAGCGGAAGAATTTAGATTGTCCTGTAGTATCATTCTTGTATGTACATAAAATTTAGGCCTATGAGATGATATTACTGTTGAGATCATGACATGATCATGGACCGTGCAAGGATTAGTTAGTAATAATGAGGAGAAAACGGTAGCTTCCTTCTTTTTCCCCCTTCTGTTTTCCTCATCTTTTCCTTTCCGTTCTTCTTTTGGTGGTTTTTGAAGGTCACTCAAAAAAACCTGGATCAAGAACTATTAAAAGAGGATTCATAGAAGTTCATTTTGCCATGCTCTTAATTTAACAAGTGATTTATGGGAATTAATAAAATTATTCGTTTGACGGCGTTTTCATATAAGCACACGAGGCATACGTATATGCCTATATGGAAAGGTTTCTTGGAGTGCTTTTGAAAATATAAAAATTAAAGTAAATTATTCTGATATCTTCTTTATTTATTTATTTTTTTATAAATATTTTTTTATTTTTAAAATTTATGTAAATTTTTCTTTTAAAAAAAATACGTATAATATGTTTTTAAAATATAAAAAAAATTTATGTAAGTATTTAGGAATTATGTGTAAATTTTTTAAAATATTTAAAAGAATATGTGTAAGTTTTAAAAATAATAAAAAATTTATAAAAAAAAATAAATAAAGCTGTGATTGAAATAATTTATTATAAAAATAAAAAAAGGTTAATGTAATTACCAGAATTGCAGAGGTTTTTAATAATCCACGGCTGCAAAGTTTTGCTTTCTAAAGGCCAAGATGAAGTTGCAGGTGTATGTTACTGGGCCCAAGGCCCATTGGCATATGGGCCCAAGAAAGGAGCGTGTTGAAACCACGTGGAAAGGTGTAGCTGGCGTTGCGATTTGCCCATAGGTGTAGGGCGTGTCTCTTTCCTCACCTGTCGGCCATTGTCCTCCCTGTCTCTCTCTCTGTGACCCTGTTTCTCTATCTTGATTGCCGAGTTTTTCCCCCATTCTCCCACCACACTCTCGCGGTCTCACCTACACCCACAGTCTTCAAGAACATTGCAGCATTCGATCTTTACAAATGGCAATGGTTACTGCTTCTCTTGGTGTTCGTCTCAGAGTTCAACACCGGCTTCCCTTGTCATCTTCTTCGTTTCTCACTTCTCCACCGGCTCTGGTTCAGGTAGCACCAACAATCTTTCAGTCTTGCCGTTCTTTTGCATTAGCTCCTACCGCAACAAGAAGACCTATGCTTCGCCGCAAGTGTTTTGTTGTGAACGAGGACTTGCCCGAAGCTGCTGCTGCTACCCAGGCTGAGGAAGAAGTAGAACTGAGACAGAACAGCGAAACTCTCTTATACTCTTTCTCTCCATTCCCATTTCTGTTCGCGGCTGCTCTTCTACCTGGAGGTACGTTAATTCTCTGTGTTCCTTAAGTGAAGACGTTTCTCCATGACATTTTCTGATTTTTATTCAATAAAAATTCAATGCCAAGTTTATGGGTTTAAGTTTTTTTTTTTTTGGGGACGGGGGTGATGGGCTAAGAATCCAGAAATTGGATGTGGTTGATGAAATTCAAGTTTATATTAATTTTGACAACAAGTTCAAATGTGTGTAACAGCTGGAGCTGTGGGATCTGCATTTGGGCCTTTTGTTGAGCTTGTCAAGTCATGGAGTCTCCCGGATTGGCTTGTGCATTGGGGTCACCCTGGCAACATGGTATTATAATTAGGACATAATAACTTGTGCTACTGTCCTCTCATTTTATTATAGAAGCGCCCTTTTATCTTAATTGTCTACAAATTGGTCTCCACTTGCAGGCAGTTGTGCTGTTTGCCATGGGTGGCTATGGAACCTATCTGGGTTTTCGTATACGTTATTCTGATGATGTGGTAAGTTATCCCTTTCCAATTTCATAGTTTACAACTTCTGATTAGAGTCACCATTTCCATATAACACAATTAGCTTGATATTTATAGCTTTTTTCTTGAATAATCACAGGAGGAGAAGGCTAAGGCCAAGGACTTGCACCCGAAGCTTTTAGCTGGTATGTTTTTCTTCTTTGCTCTTGGAGCTACTGGTGGAATAACATCTCTACTCACGTCGGATAAACCCATTTTTGAGAGGTAATCAGCAACTATTTTATCTAATAACTCTTCAAGGTTGAAGATTGTTGTTAGTTATTGTAAATTCTAACTTACCTATTATTAGTTTTCTTTATTCATTTTCAATTGGAAAGACTACATTCTTTTGCAGTAGGCACTCCACTACTTCATACGTCATCTCATGTCGCTGTTTTGTTCTTTTGTTTTCAGTCCTCATGCTGTTACAGGCTTCATTGGCCTCTCATTGTTGACAATACAAACCATATTGCCTGCACTGTTTGAGGTAATGATTATTTCTAGCAGCTTGTATTGATTTCCTTTTCTTTTTTTGTTCTTCCATTAATTTTTGATTCATGTGATTGTTAGTTGCACATACCCATATCTCACACGCTCTTCACACACACATATTTAAAGAAAAAAAATAAACATTGAATTTTGCACGTGAATTAAAAATGAATTGATAAATGGATCAAAAAGTAAGTCTGAGGATTGTTTATGTGCAACTAACTACTCAGTCACAGTCTTGCTGTTAAGAACATTATCAAGAAGCAAGTAAATCACATTAACCCGTACAGCAAGAAGAACCTAGCAGCTAAGAATGGAGTGAAAAACTTGACATTCTCTGTCTGTTTGTTCCTTTTCTTTCCTCTTCTCACATGAACTTGTTACCATTTTTCACCCTTCCTTTAATTACTTGAATGATATGCAGGGAAATCCTGGACTAAGGAATGTTCATGGTATCTTGGGTAGTGGTATCATGACGCTTTTTCTTATTCATGCTGCCCTTGGGCTTCAATTAGGCCTCAGTTACTAATTACAACTTTGGACAACCGTGCCCGGTTATCTTGAGGTTATATATTTTAGTTATGGTGTACATTCTTTCCTGCCCAAGTTCTTAACTCCAACTGACAACTTTGATTACCAGGATGTTAATTTCTCTACTATCTTTTTGTTTACGAATAATTCAGATGGGTCCCTGAGACTCTTAGGGGAAAAAAAAATGCCATAATCATACTACAAGCTGTTTCCCGTCTACCGATGGAAATTGGAGTACGAGACCTTGAGTTTTAGTACAATATATGTATAATTAGTGATTGTCTAAGATTCCAATAGCAGTTTCTGAATTGTTAGTGAAACTTGTAACTAAGATGTCATTAGTAATTCTTAAGTAGCCCAACACTATGAGCATAGATGCCGGAGACAAACTATTGTAGCTTTATATATGATACAAATTGTGAGGCGTGTGCCCTGATTTCTAATTGTTCCTCTGTTCTAATTTGTGCTGGCTGTAACTATCTACTATATATAGTATATAGTAAATGGCAGCTTGCAAGGCAAATATCACAATTGACAGCAAGAGTCTTCCACCGGTATTAGTGATTACCCATTTTAGCACTTGATCCCACTCATTTGATGCACAATTCAGGACATGGTTCTTCAAATGGAGCTTCCAACTTCATGTTAGCAATGCTGCTGGTAAAGAATAAGAGGGTCTACGGAATAAAGTTGCAGCAACGATCCCCAGTATTACCACACATAAACTCTTTTTGGGCGTAAACCATAAGTATTTTTACATGGTTCAACCCATTTAAATCGTCTATAAGCTTAATCTCCTTGCATCAACTCTGTGTTGCTGGCACATTTCCTCTTAGGTGACTTCAGAACTGAGAGTTATGGTCCAGAACAATTTTACAAAATAACTTACAACTCTCCAGTTTGTTGCCTGTCAAGAACTGGGAGATATTCTGAGTCCACGTTCAGTTTTTTTTTTTTTTTTAATTTAAGAGAGTTAGTATTTGTTAATTAGAGAAAAGGAGAATTTTTGGTGGAGAACTAAGGTATCACCTTGGGCACTACGACATTAAATTCAATTATTAACAGGTCCTTCAAATGCAAATAGAAGATATTAAGATGGTGCCGTAAATGAATTTGGTCACTCGTTTCAGGTCAAGTGTGACTCAACGATAGTGTCATGCCATAAAAATGGTGTAGTTCGTTTTTTTTTCTTTTTTTTTTTAAGAAATGCTACATGGACAAGAAGTCAGTTTATTATGAACATTAAAATTTTACATCATCATTATACTAAAAAAGATATTTAATTAATTAATAACACAGTCGAGGATTGTACCCAAAATAATAATAATAATAATAATAATACAGCGGAGGAAAAGAGCACAAAAGCACGAGAGAAAAAGAAAGAGCGAACGAGTCATCCGTCTGTATTCTCTCTCCGAAATCCGAATAAATATATATACGTAACAATTGCGATCTCATCCCTTCCTCCTCCATTTCCTCACGTTTCGCATTCTTCGTCTGCCTTCTGCTTCTCCTTCTCCTCCTCACAGCAAACACAGACGGTACGTGTCTCTCTTTCTTTCACGCAAATCTAGTCTCTCAATTCAATCCCTAGCTCATCAAGATTCAATGCACTGCTCGTAATTCTACTACTGTTTGCATTACAGTGATGAGATCTTGAATCCGAATCTTCAATGCTTGCTTTGCTTCGTAGGATTCATATCTTTCTGCATTCAACTTCCGTTTAGATCTCTAACACTTCGGGGTTCTATGATAGTTGAATACGTTTTCTGTGTTATAGTTGAATGCGTTTAGTGCAGAATTACTAGCATTTGTAAATTTGGACCTGTTTTTGCGTTTATATCCTTCCTTTCTGGATCTTATTGTCTGAGGGATCGGGTACGTTCGTGTTATGTGTTCTCTTGGTTGCTGCAGCACTCCCAGATCTGTAGCTTCTTTTGTTCTCTACTTGTGGTGTTTGTGAATTGTAACTACATCTTGTTCTTGTTCATGCCATGTTTGGACAGCAAAGCAATAAAAGAAAATGCAAGTTCCATATAGGAAAGAGAATTGAAAGATCGGTTGTGTGGTTTAAGATTTATTTGTTTGAGTTGCAACCTGAATTTTTTTTTACCTTTGAGATAGGTATGTTTAATATCAAGCACGTTTTTTTTCACAATCAGTGAATGCGAGCAGTGGCCTTTTTTTCTACATGGGAGCTGCTTTTGTCGAACACTGTTTGCATTTGCATGTGCCTGTATGCATTTCGGGCAGGCCCAACATAATGGTGGATCCCGCCAATGTATGGGCTCGGGCAGTGTTGTGTCTAAGCACATTTTTTGCATTAGATAAACAGATACTCAGACCTCATTTTCGCATTAGATATACAAAAAACCACTCACACAAGAATATGATTAAGTCATAAACAAAGTTGAAATTCTAAAAAGATAAATTTTATCTATAATGTCAATAATTTAAATTCTATTAAAAAATATTTTACTAAAAAAGTCTCAGTAACCTAAGTGATAATTAATCTCACTTATACGCCCGTAAGAAAATCATATCTCCTTTTAATACTATTAAATTCACCTTTCGAACTGTTAACACTTTTTGTCACAATTCGCATATAATCCAATGACTCTTATGTTAATTGTGTGTGTGAGTTTTTTTTTTTTTTTTCTCTCTAGTATTCTTTAGACGGAGAAATAGGCATAGTATTAAATGTGAAATATTTTCTTTCCTTAATACCATCGTTCACACAGGACATTGAGCCAATTGTGGATTAAAGATTCATACATTTTAGGCACTTGTATGGGTACCACTTATGCAGTCGAAGCTGCCTTTATAATAGTTAATTGCTTCTGTAGCTTATTTATGAAACAGAATTAACATATCTATTCTCCGGCTCCCTTTTTCTTTTTTGAACAACAGAGATGGATACCTTCCTCTTCACCTCAGAATCTGTAAACGAAGGCCACCCTGACAAGCTCTGTGACCAGGTTTCAGATGCCATCCTCGATGCTTGCTTGGAGCAAGACCCAGAGAGCAAGGTTGCTTGTGAGACCTGTACAAAAACTAACATGGTTATGGTCTTCGGTGAGATCACAACCAAGGCAAATGTGAACTATGAGAAAATAGTTCGAGACACTTGCAGAGACATTGGGTTCGTTTCAGCTGATCTTGGCCTTGATGCTGACAACTGCAAAGTTCTTGTCAACATTGAGCAGCAGAGCCCTGATATTGCCCAAGGAGTTCATGGTCACATGACCAAAAAACCTGAGGAAATTGGTGCCGGTGACCAAGGCCACATGTTTGGCTATGCCACAGACGAAACACCTGAACTAATGCCACTGACTCACGTGCTTGCTACTAAACTTGGTGCCAAGCTCACTGAAGTCAGAAAGAATAAAACATGCCCATGGCTGAGGCCTGATGGTAAAACCCAAGTGACCGTTGAGTACCGGAACGATAATGGAGCCATGGTCCCTATCCGTGTGCACACAGTCCTCATCTCAACTCAACACGATGAAACTGTCACCAACGATCAGATTGCCACATATTTGAAAGAGCATGTAATAAAACCTGTCATCCCAGCTGAATACCTTGATGACAAGACTGTCTTCCACCTCAACCCCTCAGGTCGGTTTGTGATTGGTGGACCCCATGGAGATGCAGGACTCACTGGCCGGAAGATCATTATTGATACCTATGGCGGGTGGGGCGCTCACGGTGGAGGTGCCTTCTCGGGCAAGGACCCAACCAAGGTCGACAGGAGTGGTGCATACATTGTTAGGCAGGCTGCGAAAAGCGTGGTAGCTTCAGGGCTTGCCCGACGTTGTATTGTTCAGGTTTCTTATGCAATTGGAGTGCCAGAGCCACTGTCTGTATTTGTGGACACCTACAAAACGGGAAAGATTCCAGACAAGGATATTTTGGCTCTGATTAAGGAGAATTTCGACTTTAGGCCAGGAATGATTGCCATTAATCTTGACCTCACAAGAGGAGGCAACTTCAGGTACCAGAAGACTGCTGCCTATGGCCATTTTGGACGAGACGATCCTGATTTTACTTGGGAGACAGTGAAGATTCTCAAGCCCAAGGCTTGACTGAGTCACTAGCTATGGTTTCTCTACAGGTGGTTATCATCGTAGTCATCTTTCTGATTTTGCGTAAAAGAAAATAAAGGATCTTCAATGCGTACATCTCTTACTGAAGATATGTTTCACAGCTTGGATGAGGAAGGGGAGTACAGTATGTGTTCTCCTAGCTAGGTAGAAGCCTGCGGCTTTCGTTATTGGTTTTTCCACTTTAAATTTCTCCACTGTTACCTGTTTTTTCTCCTTTCACCTTTCTGCTTTTGATCGTTTTGCAACCAATCTTGTGTGGTTGGTGTAAACTTAGAATGTCATTGATTTGATTATTTTTTTCTTTTTACTTTACGACATTGTTTACCACAAGACCTTAGCAATCGTTAGTGTCCTGCTGGCTGCAGTTTCTAAAGGAAAGGTGCAATGCAATAATTACTAATTAGGTTTTTAATCTGACATCACAGAAATGTTGGATGATTAACAATGTTACATCCAGAGAGAAAATGCCAGTGAATATTTGGCTCAGGTGAAAACAAGATAAACGAATTCTTACGAGAATATTTAGAAACAGCTTGTTCCATTGGCCGATTTTGATTTTCAATTGGCAAAGGTACTTTACAAGAAACTGTTTAATGCATTCAAGAGTGCAACACAACCACAGGCACTCATGCAGCCTCTCTTCTCCAGCACCAAACATCTCGTCTGCGTATATGAAGGAAAGCTTTGGGAAATTATTGGTCAGCCCATGGAAAGCATGGAGGATTTGGCTGCACATGCGACACCTAAAAGACAGTAACGTGAGCCACGCAATCATGTGAATTACGAAGTCTCTCACTGTGATTATTAATTTTTTTTTTTAAGTTATACATTGTTAGTATATAGACCCGCCCAAATCTCACAGTTAAAGTTGTCACCGAATACATCCAAAAAATTTGACTGATACTTAGATAGAACTATCTCCAACAAAAATATAAAAAAATAAAAATAAACAACACGTATAAAATTTCCTTCTACGACGTGTGAAGTCCTCTTCAAAAATTTCCTTCTACACGTATAACATGGGATAGCTCCGCAGCGAGCTATTTTTCTTCTCGGGTAAAGGTAAGAAATTACTAGTGAATAATGGATAAAATTATTTAATATAATAAGTACTAAAATAGATCGTTACGTTCAAAACTGCATTGCTCTAGCCACCATTTCATCGGTCCTATTTCAATGGGAATTCTGTCTCAGATTCAAATTCGTCTGCAATTGGGTCTTCAATTTGCTGAATTTTTTATTACTTGCTGTAGAATACTGGCTGTCCCAATAAACAGGTTCTTTAACAGGGCAACCGTGTCTTGAGTATTGAATGCGAAAAAAAAAAATGGCTAAATGGTTCGTGGTACTATACGGCTGCAGCTTGCCAACTATAGTGAAGTATATGTCGATCAAAATCAGGGAAATAGCAGCCAAAGCTGATGATAAAGTTAGCATTAACTCAAACCGTGAATTTCCAATGAAAATGCCTATAAATTTGTAAAAGGTGCAATAAATTTAGCTAATCTGGTAATAATTCAATAATAATCAATTGGAGCAATTAAATTTGCTGTAGAGTCCATTCTCTATCGCAATAGAATTGAAGCTTCTTACACCTATTTGTACCATTGCTCTTTCTTCTGCCAAGACAACAACCTTGATTGTCTTCCTAGTCCATCTTCATCCCAATCATCACGCATCATCTATTTGTTGATTCCCAATATTGGAATATGATATGATCCCAGTTCCCAAAATCTTCATTCTGTTAAAATCCAATAAAGAGGACCATGGCCTGTAGAATATCATCCTAGTCCATCTCCATGAAAGCACCAGGTTGAAACTTCTTGTGCAATGCTTTTATAGCAGATTCGATACGTGCTTGGTCCTGTAACAAAAATAGAAAGGCTGGTATCTACCAGTGGAACTTAACATTTACTTTTTAAAACAAAGCTTAGAATATGGAAGTTTCATTGTACCTTTCCTTTGAAACTTACAACAAGCGACCGATATCTGGATTTGCGGTGGCACCCTTGATGTTGCAAAGAAACACAACAAAGAAAAGGATGAATACTGAGTCATATGCTGCTAAAAGTCACCGTAATTCATAAAATTCATACCTAAAAAAAGGTCTGGAAAATCAAGACAAAGCTTTGATAGAGGTTTAGCAATTTCAACCTGCAGTTTAGATATCACAATATGAGAATGAGATGAGTCCAGATGAGAAGAAAATTAAAGAGATGATGCACGCATAGCATAGCAATGCTCCATAGTCTTGAATAAGCTGTCTGCTAGGGCTTTTTATTTCAAAACTTCCAGTAACTTTCCATGCTTTCTCTAGGTGGAATTTAAAGGTATTTAAGTATGGTCTTTTGCCCACCACATGGCTGATTAAGCTGGTTTTCCACTTGGCTAGGGTCTATTGATGGATTGCATCCGAGATAAATAAAGAGCTTTCCATAACATCCTACTGCTACTGTTACATATTTGAATTTGAACATTTTTTAACTGTTGCACACATCATTTGCACTTCTGATAATTTTTTAATGCAAGCAAGTCAAAAATCAAATGCAGTATGCTTGCATCAGCATAGGCCAGTCAGTAGCTCCAAGTCCCAAAAACGACAGAAAAAGCAATATAAAGAGCAAAAGGAAGTAACGGGCCGGGGAGGAAGATATATAGCATGCATAAACACATAATGAGAGAGTCCATCAAATAGAAGTATGCATAAAGCTTACTCGCATGCATTATAAGTGAAATTTAAGCAAAGGAAAGCATCATATCAGAAGTATATAAAAGCAAACAAATATTGGATAATCTTCAACCTGAAGGGAATGAAATCATGCCAGATGTATAATGATTGATGGGTGGCATTGGAAATGAAAATTAATACATACACCTGAAATATTTGTTATCACGTGCTTTGATACATACGGTTCCAGTAATGTGAGCAGGTCAATAGATCTTGTCAATTCAATCAAACAGTCCCACAGTTTTTCCAGCTCCAAAACATTTGTTGCACTAAAAATTATTACATTTTGGCACTTGATCTGCGCGGAACAGACATTAGATATTAAAAATTTAAAACCTGAATTCCTCAATTACATAATATAGAATACAGAAATTGGTCACAACAAATAAATACAAATCAAAATTTCTAACAGCTCCTCCTCAATGTGAAATTGGACGTCTGGCAAATATAACATAGAGGAAAACAGTGTTTGTTAATGAACTTCCAAAGACATACCAAAGGCAAGGACAACCTGTCATGATGCAATAATTCAGTTATGCCCTCAGGCAGTTGAGCCATCTGAAAGGTGAAAGACAAGGATGGATCAATTTCATACTATTACTGTCATCACACTGAAGTATAATGTGCAATGTCAAATTAAATCTGAGTATACAAATTGAGGCCATAATACACAGATACAAAAGGAAGGAGTACACCATATGGTGAGGCCTTTAGATCTTCTTATTGGGGTATAAGATTGTCCTTCTGATAAGCAACAAATTAATATAGGGTTTTGTTAACGTGTGCCAGGTATAAGTTAAGGAATAAAAATAACACATTTGTTATTTTTCATTCAATCATCCTAATTACTTAAAGAAGAAAGTATTAAATGTGTTTTGGATTTTCAAGACATTAAATGCTTTTACGTTTCATTTAATAGTTTCTATTTTTGATCTCTTAACTTATGTCCTTAAAGTACACGTTAACAAAACCCATTAAGATATTCACTGCATCCCAAAAAAAAATTCGATAATCTAGTAACTAAATCAATTTTTCAGCATATTCCAACCAGATAAACAGGCCGGTGGAACCTGTTCTAGGCTATGGTTTCAAGGGTTGGACCTAGTTAAAAAGTTATGATCTTGCTATTTTTGTCTGCGAGTGTGAAAATGATAGGTCACAGTCTGGAAAGTACAATGCCTACCAATGAAACAATTGCTAGTTCCTTCCAAGGTTATTGTAAAACCATATTAAAAAACACCATATTCCTCACCCTCACCTTCAATTAATTAGAAAATGCGGATCTCTCTCCAATCACAAAGCCATGAATTATAATTAAAACATAAAAATAAGATAAATAACTTGCTTTTCTACACTAAATTACCTCATTACGGTCACCAGTACACTAATCACCAATAATATGCCTGGGATATTCTTCAAATTCTTCATCAGATGCCTACATCGAAAGCAATTCACCAACTGATTAAGTTACTGTTATGAATGAAAAGCAATTAATGATGGAAACTACGTCCATATACACTACTTAGTCATTCAAGTCAGCAGAAGCTTGACTAAAGTCAAATTTCATCCTTCACAAATGCCACACTACTTAAGAACCAATAAGATATGAGGATATCTGGGGAATCATTATAGTAGCCTTGAAATGAAGAATACAATAATGGAATGACACACGCACCAAACGAACACCAAAAGCTTTTGCAACGCCTGCTAAGTTAACATCTGAATGCAGTGGCCCTACACCTCCATATATAAATACCTACAAGAATTGGGTCAGATGAATAATCTGAGCTATCATTTCATCATAAAGAAATGCCATGCAAAGAACTTTCTAAGCTTTTGTAAGTATATACCATATCACTTGTAGATTTCTGTCGCTCAACTTCTTCAGCCACAGAATCTATCTGATATAAAAGGTGCATGTCATGAACCATAAAATCATAATATGAGGTGAAAAAAACTTATATTTGAGTTCAAATATGATTCATTATCCGCTGGTTCATAGAAACACATTCAAGTGCAGATGTTTGCAAAGAAGAACATTTGATATACACACAGGTAGGATTTTTGCAGAAATGAACTCACGTTGTTGTGGATAACAGAAAGATGTAAAACAGACCAATCAATGGAATGCAGCTTCCTATACAAAGAAGGTCCCAACTGATCCTCAACAATGCCAAACCTGAGCTATGGAACAGAGAAAAGGAGATGGGTAACATCATCAAAACAGTTGAGAAAAGGATCATAAAAAAATTAATCAGTGCACTGCACAGCATGACATGATATAGATTTAAAAATTCACATTTTTATTCAATCTTTTCTTTCCTCACATGATTATTGAAATTAATTTCCACGTTGTTTACTTACTTCACATTAAAAAAAAAAATATTGTTGATAAAGATACCGCAACATTACTAAAATAGGGTAACTTGAAAATCCTACATGCATATCATATAGGCTTAAAAGTAATAGTATCAACATTATCTGAAAGGCCAACAATGTCAAGATATAAAAGCAAGTTAAGTAAGACATAATATATCCAAGCCAGTTATAACAGATGAAAGTAACATTGATAGAAATTTTAACATAAAGATAAGATAAAAGAGGAAAAACTTACTAAATGAAACTACAAGTCACCCAGCATACAATCAAAAAGTTCAAATATAGGGTAAACCATTTCCTTCCGGTGGCAGATTAAAGCAGAGCACACAAGTTCATATAAGATACAGTTTCCAATATAACCCACATAATCTAATTATCCATGTGATACCAACAAATTACTTACAGAATCTCATCTCTGACGGCAATGACCAATGCTGTGAGTATACTGTTTTTATGCAAATCCAGGCTAGTCAAGCCATTTCTATCAGCAGGAAGTTGTCCACAAGTAGAAGAAGATAACCTTTTAACCCTTCCTGACCTTTCTAATCTTCCATCGGCAAGCAAATATGCAGGTTTGAATTTATCAGAAGAATTGCTAATGCATAACAATGAGTTGGGAACTGTATCATATATGCTCCCAATTGAAGTATAACTGCACAAATAAAGCAATAATCACACACCAAAATTCCTTGAATACACATAAACAACTAAGTCTAGAACTAAATATGATGGACCAATTATTAAATGTTGCATCAGAGATACGAGTGAGGTTATTCGGCGAAGCCTTTTTATTATGTTAAAAAAGACGATAGCATGAAAATATATTAAATCCAATGATAAGCTCCAGCATATCTATGGAGTATTACCCTTGATCATAAAGACTGCAATATTTCACCTTGCAAGTTAAAAGGAATGCCCAGACATCTCTGCCATAGAAATATAAGCAAGTCAGACCAGCAAATTTGTCTAAGATTGAAATTAAATGAAGCAATTAACATTATCACATTTCAAAAGTATCAACGTAAACAATAATGGAAAGAACAAACAATATATATCTCCAATTAAGTAAGAGTGCTATCAAATTAACATGTACACTGAAGGAAGGAAGCCTAATAACTTCCCCAATTTATTAGCTACTTTTTAAGATGAGCTATGAACAGCTGTCAGATCTTTAGGGGAACAAGAAGTTGAAATTGAAGAATGAACAGCAATACAATTGAAAAATTCCAATTACTGAAAAAAAAATACAGTGCAAGCTTTAAAAATTAAAAATAAATAAAATAAATAAAAACTTTTAGTTTTGATGCATCAACCAGCTATCCTTCAGTTTTTACCTGAGGTTTTCCAGTTTTCTCAATCTATTCATGTATATGGTCAACCAAATATGTAAGTCTGCATAATGGCATAACATTATACATATGAGAAGACAACTTATATCAAGGACAAGACTGAACCAGAAATACAGCTATTGCTTTCTTCAAAAAGAACGAGTTTAGGTATGTATGTAAGAAGTGGGTACAAAGGGCTGCCTAAAAATAGATTTGGAAATAAGTATGTGGAGGTCTAACGTCTACCTATTAGTGGCACTACTCACAGATCTATTACCTCTGCTACTAATACTGTAGGTACACTATGCATCTTGTCCAACAAAAGTGATCATAGACGCTGTAAGTGTGAAATTTATTATCAAATGAAAGAGTTATTGATAAGTTACCACCAATCACTTAGGTGCTCAAAAGAGAATTATATTTCTTCAGATCTTTATTATTGTTCACAGTTCACCTATCCAGATAAGAGTTTAAAAGAGACAAAGTAGCACCATATAGGCGCAGGACTGCAGCTTATAATTCCATTTAATAAAAAGCAGTAAGAAGAAACTGATATAACAAAGGACCAGACCTGTATGACCAATCTAAAATGGGATTCACTCTCATAAAAGGTGGCCACCCAGGTGAACTAGGGGAGAATTGTTCTTGGGCAACCTGCAAGGTTGGAGCAGACATGTATGAATAGGAATATCCAAAATTCCAATTTTCATAAAACAACATGGAGTTTGCAAGAATAGCAGATCACAGAATATGTATTATTAAAAAAAAGTCATCTCATTCCAATTTTCATAAAACAATATGTAGTTTGGAAGAATAGCAGGTCACAGAATATGTACTATTAAAAAAAACATAATCTCACGGTTAAGAAACAAGGATACCGCAGTAGGATCTCCAATTCGAACTCCAAGGAAAATAGCTCGAATTGGCTCATCCTTTAGCAAAGCCTCCAAACTAGGACTTGAAATCTAAGCAAATGATGCCCATTTGCAAACCATAGCTGCTCAAGCAAGAATCATTAGTTAGTCACTGCATCCTTCAGTGGAGAACAAGCCTTTAAGTTTGAAATAAAAATAATACAAGAATGATAGAAAGAAGGGAAGAAAATATCATTTTTTCCATGTTATTCTAAACAGTGGTGACAATGAAGAATAAATTCAAAAGAAAAAAGGAATAAGAAGCTTCACTCACGTGGAAGCTGCATCATAGGTAAACGAGTTGATTTCCGAAAAAGCAAAAGGACTCTTAAAATATATTGTTTCGGAAAATCTTTTAGATCTCCATCACTATGTTGTCCCCCTTTATGCAATAAATAGCCAGCCCTCAATAGATGCAACAAAACCTACACGACAAAGCTCAATGTTACCATCAATGAGATCAAAAATACTGACAGATGCTAAAAGATTACACACATTAAAGCTTACCGTTGAATCCTTTCCACCATTGAAACTGAAGGCAACCTCCTCGATACTGTAGGAAGAAATACATTTAATACGTGCTAACATCAGAAAACTAAATTTTCCATAGACTATAAATTATTTTGTTCTTTCCAATTTCTTTTCTTTAATTTTCCCCTTTTCTTCATTTAAAACAAGGGCAATTGGATTTGAGAAGACTAATAGTCATCAAAGTTAATAGACTGGAATGTATTTAAAACACATCATTTGCATTTATAATTTAATACAGGCATGATTTATAGCAAATGAAGCTGTAAAAAGAACCAGAAAGTGGGGGACATGGGCATCACTTTGCTAAAGATCTATGATCTATGATTCTATGGACTAATCCCTATAGCAATCAAGTTTGAGTTCTTCATTCTGCAGCCACTCAATGAGAAATAGGGCTGTTAGAAACAGTCAGAATTGTTAAGTTCTCTAGAATAGGTCCCCTCTCAAAAAATAATGACAAATGGAGCTCATATTGTCTTTCTTCACCAACTAACACATAAGTGATAAATCCCACGTAAAAGTTATTTCTACTTTTCAGCGAACACCAGCATAAGTATTTAGTAGTCACACATTGAGGATTCCACTAATTTAGACCTAGTGATACTTCACGTACAGACCATCCTTCATTACATCATTGTTTCAAGGGAATTTCCAGTAATTATCTTCAACAGATTCAATGCATTTTTGGAAAGCATTACCCCTGAGACAATGCAGTATACAAACTACAAAGGTTCAAAGCAGCCAGCAAAAGAAATTAACATCAAAGGAGGAAATTCAATATTAACGCCCGAGTCTCATCAAATGGATCCACATAAATCAAACATCCATCCACATTGACCAGTTAATTCATCTACAAACATCATCGGAACAGTACACAATTCCAATTTCTACTAACAAACGGAAAACGGAAAAATGAATCTAATTCCTCATAAAGTTCAAACCTCATGGAAAAGTTTAACTTGGCAAGATATCCGATAGAAGGAGATAAAAAACAACTTACGAATATAAAGCTAAAGCTCTCTGAATAACATAGATAGCGTTGTTGTACTTGGTCTGAAGTCTTCGATCTTCACACTCGCTAATTGCTTTATCGATCTCCATGTTTAACTACACAAAAAAAAAAAAAATCTTGAACAAAACAAAATTGAACATAAAACTAAAAGCAAAGGGATTATAAAGATTGCAAATTTGGGTTGTTTTCCGCAACCCCAACACGGGTTTTCGTCAAAAGATTCCCTTTTCAAATTGAAAACAGCTTTAGTGATGTGGGGAAGCTAAGAACTCTACCTAACCTGGAACGTAAGTGAACTGCTTTAAGGAATAGCTGCTTGTGCTCGGCGAACTGAATGGTTATCCCCTTCTTGGTTTTCTTCTTAAAACCAAAATGATTCAGGAAGAGCTGGAAATGCAATTTGGTCCATTTGGATGAAACAGGTTGGTTATCTCCGCCGAAGAATGAATGAAGTTGAAAATGAAAATGAAATTGAATGTTTAATATTTAATTTTTAAAAAATGCTAGAACTTCTTAAACAATTAGCATAACATTTTTTTATTAATTAAAAAGAAAGAATTAAATAAAAAATGATAGAAATTTTTAATTGTTTTAAATTTATAAAGTATTTGATATTTTTTTTTATTTATTAAAAAATTATTAGATAGATTCATTGATAATTTAATATTATTTATTTTTCTTTTAATAAAGCAACCCAATAATTTTTTAATTATTCAAATAAAAAATTAAAAAATCAAGTGTATCTTTTTAGTCTTTTTTTTATAAAATAATTAGGAGAATTGTCTTGTTGATCTTTTTAAGAGTATTTAATATTTTTGTTTATTGTTTATTAATTATATTTGGTAAAATTAAAATATGAGTTCAATTTTTATTTATTGTCAATGTAAAAAATTTTATATTATCATCTAATCATGTATTATTAAATTATTAAAAAAATTTAACTAAAATAACAACTATTTAAAAAGTAAAAAGTATATTAGATGATAATATAAAATAATTTTACACTGATAATAAATTAAAATTAAATTCTTAAAATATTTATTGTGAATAGAAGAAACTTAATTCAAGTGAAACCAGATCATTTTAAGAACTGTTTATGTTTGGATCAAATTTCAGTCATACGGCAATTTAACCTGTTATTTCTTTTTTATGCCTGGACATATACATTCTTTGTAAAAATATATGTATTGGTGAAAATCAATGTGTTAAATATTTAACAACACTCATGAAAAGTATCAATGAAAAATAAATAAAATATCTTTCTAGTTTATAATAAATATTTTATTTATCAATTTCATTAATTAGATATTAATTTTATTAATTTAATTCTTTAAATTTTAAATTAATCACAAATTTTATTCTTTTATTTATTTTAATTTTTTTTAGTTTTAATTTTGTTCATTAGCAAAAGGGGACTCTCATCATCTTTCTTACTATCTAGTCACCACTAGCTTAGAGGAACAAAAGAGGGGAGAGGCGGGGATTTGACAATTTTTCTCAACGAGTGAAGAAATTGAAGGGAAGAAAGGAGTTTTGACTTCGATTTGTCAATAAGGATCCTATGGGTGACAATGCACTGTTTGATTTTGAGACGAGAGACTTCTCTATGATTGAAAGGTTTTTTCAAGTCGTCTTTCTACATTAATCACACACTGTAATCACTGGCGAGGAGTATCTGGACAAGTGAAGAAGAGAGGTGAACAACATAATTGAGAGTGAAGATGGTGGGGTGGCAATTAGATAGATGTAGTGGGGAGTGTATAGAGCAGCTTCTTCAAGGTAGTTTTGGTGAATAAGAGTGAGGATGCGATTGTGGAGGAGGCTGAGGCAATAGCTGGTGAGGGCATAAACATGTTATGGAGCTTGGGATTTTTTGGGGTTGAGGAAGTAGGGTGGGGATTGGGGCTTGGCTTGCTGTAGGTGAGAGCAGAGAAAGGAGATTTGGAGAGATCTTTAGATACACTTAGTGTAAGATAATACTTTTATACTGTATCATTTATTATGTACCACATCAATTATGTGGTTATTTTTGTTTCTCATAATAAGAGATAATGGTGACCCACATAATTAATATGTGACACGCATTTAATGAAAAAGTATAAGAGAATTATCTTACACTGAGTGTACCTAAGAATTTTTAAAAAATTTGACACTCGGAGTGGAGTGGGATCTAAGAGGGAGTTGTTGGAGAGAAGTTGGCAATTCACAAATATCTAGTCATCACTAGTTTGTAACAAGTTCATACCCAAAAGTAGTTGGCTGCAGTGGAAGTAGATTGTAACCCTAAGCGAACCTTACCTCCCAAAAGAACTTACCTCCCAAAAGAACTTACCGTGTGCGTGCAAGTCCCAATCCAATTTCGTCACGCAAGAAGTTCCCAACCCCGAATCTTTCTCCAGTTAATCCATATCAAACACCATTTTTGATGCACTGATAACATAATCAGTAGATTTCTGTCCAATATTAATGACCCTGAGCATCAGCTCAGTGGCTTCGGTTACCGGGTGAGCCTTGTTGCTTGCCAGAAACTTGTGAAGTGCCCCATTCAATTCCACATAGCTCCAACCAGGTGGCTTCTGGATGCCAACATTATCTATTGCTTTTCTCACACTTGCAGCTTCTTCATGCTGATCTATGTCAGCTAGCATATTAGATAGCATCACATAACGGGCTCCATGATCATGCTCCACTGTAAGAAGCTCTTGGCTGGCAGTTTTAGCCAATTCCACATCTCCATGTATCTTGCAAGCACTTAATAATGCCCTCCATATCACAGGATTTGCCTTAAATGGCATATTCAGAATGAAATGATATGCTTCATTCAAACGACCAGCCCTTCCAAGAAGGGCAACCATACAGCCATAATGTTCCATTTGAGGATTGATACCATGCACAGTCAACATGGATTCAAACAGCTTCTTTCCATCATCAACTAGACCACTATGGCCACAAGCACACAAAAGTGCTACAAATGTGACTTCATCCGGTCTTAATCCCAATAACCCCATTTCTTTAGACAAAGCTATAGCGGATTCACCAAGGCCATGATGAGCAAGACCAGAGATAATGGAATTATAGAGAAAAGTAGTTTTTAGATTATCACGTGTCTCACAGAATATATCCAAAGCAGTGTCTATGCTTCCACACTTGGCATACATATCAACAACTGCGGAAGTGAAGTCCCCATTTTGACGCCAATTTTCAGCATATTTGTGGTGAATCCTTCTTCCCAACTCAAGGGCACCTAGTCGCGCACACGCAGAAAGAGCAGCAACTACAGCAACCACGTCTGGTTTTATCCCCAGATCCTCCAACTGTGCAAACAGTTCTAATGCTTCCTGGAAATGTCCAGCACGAGAGTAGCCATTAATCATGGCCGTCCAAGAAACGACATCCCTTTCACCCATTTGGTCAAAGATTCGTCTAGCAACCTCAACTTCTCCGCACTGAGCATATGCGCTGACCACAGAAGTCCAAGCCGTGACGCGTTTGCCAGTTCTCATCGTACTCACAACTCTCTCAGCCATTCTCAAGCACCCGCATTTCGCATACATATCAACAAGCGCGTTCGTTAGCAAATTATTGGAACCCACAGAACCCAAGTTCCTGTACGCCAAACAATGCAACTGCTTCCCCGTCTTAGGATCGGCCAATGACGAACAAGCAGACAACAAAGCAACAAGGGTGTACTCATCAGGCTGGATATAAAACTCCCGCATCTCTCTGAAAAGCCGCAGAGAACTACAAGCGTGACCCGCTTGGACAAACCCAATAATCATCGTGTTATACGAAACGCAATCCCTAACAAGACTTTGTTCGAACACATTGCAGGCATTCTCGACGTCTATGCAAGCGCAATAAAAATGCAACAGAGCATTGACAACGAAGATATCTGACTCAAACCCACTCTTTGTAACGTGGCAATGAACCTGATGACCGAGTTTGGGACGCGACAGCCTGGCACAGGACTTGAGCAGGAAAGGGAAGGTGAAGCCATCAGGGGATGCTCCTCCTTCAGCAGCAAGCATCGACTTGTAGAGAGAAATTGCATCTTCGGGCGTGTCACTGAGAGAGTAGCCCCTGATCATGGCGTTCCATATGAATACGTCTGGGCAGTTAATTTGGGAGAAGAGAAGGCGAGAGTGGTGCAGAGCGTTGGCGGAGTTGGATAAAGCGAAGAAGGAGATGAGTCCGCTAGAGACGAATGGATCGTGGTGGCGGCCATTGACGACGATTTGCGCGTGAATTTGGAGGGCCTGTTGAATGGTTTTGCATGATCTTAACAATGCTTTGAGCGATTGATTTGCGAATAGACCCTTCGTCATCGTAAATAATTCATAGATTGCTTTGCTCGTGAAGGAAAACGCACGGCGTAACCATCCATGGATTTGTTTTGCTGCTAGATTATGAATTAACATTCATTTCAATTTATTAAAGTAGGCAATTTCCCAGTACACGAGCAAGGGTTATTCACTTCTTCCAAATATTATCCCCTTCGAATGGGGTAAGTAACATTTTTTTCAAGAGGGGTTTGTGTGGTGGTTTATGGGGGAGATTTTTTTATATTAAAATTTTCAAACAAAGAAAATAAATTGTTTTCAACTCCTTGTTAGGATTTTCTGTATTTTTCCCCTTATTTTGAGAAATTTTTTGGGTAATTAGTGCAATTAATTTAAACGTATTCACAGTTTTTATTGAAGTTCAAAATAGCAAATATGCTATATGACTTAGAATTACTTAAATTAATACAGTGCACATAATTTCAATAAAAGTGTAATAATTAAGTATGAGTTAGCGGTAAAAGATTTTACATAATTTATAGAAAAAAATGATAAGTTCAAATTTGTGTACTCATGTAAAAAATAATAATAAATTAAAAACAACAAAATCTTATATGATATTTCAATTATAAAAAATAACAAGTCAATAATATTAATATATTAATATTATTATTAAGAAAAGCACAAAAATTAAGAAAAACAAGACAAGTTTAATTATTAAATTTTTTTATTAAATTATCTTTTTTTCAATTTATAACAATTAATTATTTCACTCCACCATTTCACATCATCTTATTAATATCTTATCCACTTCATTAATTACTACACCACTATCATAAGGGTAAAATTAAAAATAAACAATTAATGATACTTAATATTGACCAAACAATTTTCACCAAAGATCATTTATATTAAACTAGAGGGAGTAGTTAATTAATTTAAATTTTAAAAAAAGTTACCTTAACTAAATGTTTAAAATATACCTAAACTTTTTATTTTTTTATAAAAAAGAAGTATAACGTTTCTCTCTAGATATAATCCAAAGACAAATACTTAGCATCCAAAGCCAATGTTAACAGACTCCTACAGTTTTTCTCTAAAATATATTTGGTCGATCCAAACCACCAATTAATAAAACAATTGCACAGGAACCATTGAACTAATGAAATTGTCAGTGTGTCGGGTACCTGTGTCTATGGCCATGTATATCCCCATAAAGGCCATATATTAACCAGAAGGATTGAAGGCCGAACGCATACAAATTGGAAGCTTAATTAGTTTGGAATAAGAGCACCGATTGCTCTCCAAAAGCCCTTTGGCCACCATTTTTACGTTACTCTAGGATAATTAAACCTACATTTGTTTTGTACACAACTTTACTAAACAGCTACTGAACAAAATAAGCCAGAATTCAACCTTTGTTTCAATCTTCATCAAAACATCAATGAGATTGCCCACTCAATAACATGAAGATTGAAGAATACATTCCACTACAAAATTTTGGATGGATAGCTAAATGCTTAGCTGCAGCAGCCACAACATGGTTGACAAATCTTTAGGTGTTGCAGATCTAAACGGCAATGATGCTTGTTTGTGCAGCCAAGAGAATCAATTATACTATCATTTAATCAATCTTAAGTTAAAAGGTTTGTCCACCACTGTTCTTGCCCCAGCATCAATCTACACAAACAAAACTGTGCAAGATTCTTACTGAAATTTACAATAGAATTACCTGTCATCTAATCATAGAGACCTTCCTCATGCCAAATGTCCACTAAAAAATCCACCATCTCCTGCATAACCCACCATACCATCATTTTATTTTACATAATTGATCCCCAAATTTGAAAAGGTAGGAGTATATCTTAAAGAACTTACAGCTAATGCTATTGGCTGTTGAAAAGGTTCTGTAGATAAAAGCAGATCCTCATAACTTGTTGTCAAGCTGCACATAGATGTCCTGGTTACTTTTGATACACATAACATGGACATATAGGGGTTTCATAAACACTATAAGGGTGCATAAAGAAACAACCGTATGAGAATGGATTACAAGGCAGAAACTAAAAAGGTGCATCTAGGACCTCGCATTTATAATAAGCAGGAGTTGGTGCAAGTGGCCCACAAGACTAATGGATTATTGGTTACATTTACTTCAAAATAAAAGGCTGGCCCAGTGCACAAGGCTCCCACCATTGTAGGGTTTGGGGAGGGTCAGATGATCACGTCCCTACTCTGTGAACAGAGAGGCTGTTTCCACGATTAAATCCTGTGACCGCCAAATCACAATGCAAGTCCTTTTATTCCATATTTTGACAAATTAAAGTTTTTTTACTGTGTCTCTAAATAAGCATTACACAAGTATACATGTGTAGAAAACTCCACTCTTTAACATTGGCAACCCACACAATTAAAAACATAATATACATGTGCAATGCTTATTAGAGACACAGTAAAAAGACTTTACTTTCATATGTCAAAAAATGGAATAAAATCATGAAGGGGTCAATTAACTTGTTTCAAGCAGCTTCTCGAGAGTTGTTGTATTTATTTGGTGTCCATATATTTCTGTTGCACATTGACATTTAATAGAGAAAGATGATAATCTTTAACATAAAATTGTAGAATGGCATGCATAAAATGCTGAATACCCCTATCTCAAGGAATTCTGCTTCATAACATTGACATTTGGAAAAATCAAAGCTTCCAGCCACTAGGTTAGATAAATCAAGTAGGTTATGCTGCACACATTTGACTTAACAATGCAAACAAGCAGGCAGGAAAGTCATTGAGTGACCATTTTCCTATAACCTACTCCATGATTGAGGGCAGAATTCTGTTGTTAATAACAAAATATATGACTCACCATATAAGGTCATACAGAGTTCTGTCTTTGATTTGTTAACAAGGTAAATTCTCTAATACATCAATCAAAATTTTCTTATTTTATTATCTCGTTTTTTATTGAGCATTAATATATTTGAACGGCAACACCACTTCTTCATTTTGGTTTTCCTTCTCTACAAGGAGTTCAACTGCACAACTTGTGTTAAAAGAATAGAATTCTCTGAAGGGATTTTAATTATTAATCATACATTGGGGCATATAGCAGTGTCCTGAGCCCTTGCCACAGCTCAATCAAACTGAGCTGTTAAAGTAGGATTTAAGGGCTAGGCTGTCAAAACATAGATGATAGAACTCAAAATGGAGATTTCCCAGCTAGGGGACTTTCTGCATAAATAATTTAGCACTCAGCCAAGAGGCATATCTATTCAGAATGAAGCCTGAAGTCTTCATTTGGATACAGGTAATTCTTATCACTTCAAGAAACTATTTCATCCACTCAATTACCTATGCAACATCTCCTCCCCATCTATCCAATGACATTCATATATTATTTCTTTCATCAGGGAACTAAAAGAAAAATGGAGGTGGTAGCCAGTCCTCCCTCAATCCAGTACTTAGTTATTATTAGAGATATAAAATCATTCATATATCCTCACCTAATAGCTTAAACTTTTAGGATAATTAGTTCATGACATGGTATCAAAGTCTCTATGACCAAGTAGTCAAGGGTTCGATCCTTACCGCCTCCATTCTTCACAATTAAATTGAATTTAACACAAGGTAAAATGGACTTATGCATTGTCTACGCTTCAAGCTCAAAAGGCTCTTGCGTGAAGAGACATGTTAAACATATAAAATCATTCATGTATCTTCACTTAATAACTTAAGCTTTTGAAGTAGTTGGTTCATGACAGTTATCTACCCATTGTAGGTTCAAAAGTTCAATGAACAGTATATAGAAAGGAAGGAAAAGGAAATTGATGTGGTCCAGTCTTAAAAATGCTCATGCTTTTGTCCTTGAGCCTCATGATTCACTTAATGGCCCATTCCTTCAATTCACGACTCAATTTGGGGATAATCATTTCTCAATATTTTTTCAACTGCAATTAAAAAAAAAAGTACATCTAGCAAACATTTATAGTCTCACTGAACCAGCCATCAACAAGATAGAGGACCAATTGCATATATCAAGCTTGTGTCTGCATATATGGCCACAAGGCTTCATACAAATGCTATTTATTGACTCCCAGGGATGTCGAAATATTTTTATGATTTGTATAACTTTGTAATGAGAATAGCTATCTAGTAAACAATTCAATAAAAGCTGTCTATTTCAGGAGGGCACTACAAATAATTGTAGGCAAGCAAGTCAATAATAATGTCCTTGTGACCCACTTGTGCCTCATAACCAATCAGTCTATTATTCAACCACAAGTGGCTCAATACTTCTTTATTTTTCTAGTCTGACCATACTTGAATTTATGCATAATCTAAATTTTTTTTGGATAAAATTTTCTTAGTGTATTGTTACCCCTGCTGATGGTATAATCTTCCGCATTTCTGTGGAACATGATTCTGATGAATATGAAAATGTCTGGAATTTCAATTTAATATACTTTACTATCTCATCCTTTATTGGAAAACTTTACACATAATAAGAGAAAAAGAAAAAAAATCATAAGCAATACTGCACCCTTCTCAAAACCAATTAAAGTGCATTCCTCCACCTTCTACCCACCAATGCACTTTTCCTTTCAGCCAGGATTTTCAGTGGTTAGTCAATTAGTGTAGAAACCCCATTTTTACATAGACAACAAACACGATTCAATCCACCAACTTAGCAAGATTCTAGGAAGCTTGTAGCCTAACAAATCCAATCTAATATGACGTAGACTTCTGTTTTTTAGAATTGATCCACCATCAGTGTAAAACTCTATAAAATATATATTATCAGTAAACAAAATGGTACATCATCATTGGAGTAACTACAATATTTCACTTTCAGTAAAAGTTTTTAATTGTTTTTTAAACACATGGCACCACATGGTTTATTGATAGTGTAAAACTCTTTATACTGTGGATCAAAATTAAATCAATACAAATATATTATTACACCTTTGACTGAGCATTCCCCCCTCCCCTTATTTTTTTCTGGCCATATCATCAGAATAGAAGAAATTGGAAGTATGAATATACCTCATAATTGAATCTTTAGGCGATCTCTGCAATTTCATAGACTGATTACCAACCCATTCTCTCCTCCTTTGATGCCAAGCTATCTCAGCTGCATGTGAACATGAACATACTTGAGAATCTTCTAACAAGGGGTATGATAGAACTGGATCAGATTTTACGTATTACACTCGAAAAAAGTAGAAATTAATACTCCTTAGCCGCTCAATTACCAGTGGGGTAATAGAGCAAGGATAGGATTAACAGAAACAAGCTGGAAATGTAGAAGAAAGTAAAAATGACTACAGGAATTCCGAGCAAATTCGAGGGTGCTCGGTTCCCTCCTCTCCGATTCCTCTTACTGGTTTCCTGCCTCTTTTCTCTGCTGCGGTGCCCTTTAAGTACCGCTCAGAGTCACGCTTCCCTCCAATTCCCGTTTCCCTCCATTCTCCTGAGTTCACGCTGAATCAGTTAAGGTCACACTTTTCCTCATTGCTTGATTCACGTGCTGCATGGCTTGGTCACACTTTCCCTCACTGCTTGGTTCACGTGCTGCATGGCTCGGCTGTTAGGCAGTTACGTTATCCACGCTGGGCAGACACGGCTGTGACTCTGTGTTCCTCCTAAATTTCCTCCTTTCATATACTCTCGGTGTCTTATCAATACTCCCCTCCAGAAGTTTCACCTTGTCCTCAAGGTGGAAGCTTGGGAAAATGCTGGTGAATATGAGCCATAGATTCCCACGAATTCTCAAAAGTAGGGAGGTCCTTCCACTGAATCAGAACTTCTTGATCGCCAGCGGCATTGGTTCGGACAGCTGTGACGGCCGCTGGCTGTACCTGCAGTTCCAAATCCTCTGTCAAGAAATTTGGGAAGAGGCTGGCCGGTAGCTGAGGGTGAAATAGATTTCTTTAGGAGAGACACATGAAAGGTAGGATGAATTCGACATCCTTCTGGAAGCTTTAAAGTGTAAGCCACCTGCCCCACCCGAGTGAGGACCTCATAGGGTCCATAAAACCGTGGACTCAGTTTCTGATTGAACCTGTGGGCTAAGGTTCGCAATTTATATGGTTGGATTTTGAGGAAAAACCCAATCACCCTGGCTGGTAGACCACCTCTCTCCTGTGTTTATCTGCTTGCACTTTCATGCGGTTTTGAGCTAGGACTAGATTGTCTTTGAGCTCATCTAGCATGTGATCTCTGTCCACTATAAGCTTGATTAACTTCTTCGACCGCAGAAGGGCATGTTGTGCCCTTTGAGTAGGACTGGCGGATTGGTTCCATACAAAGCCTTAAAAGGGGTAAGCTTAGTTGAGCTGCTGTAATTGGTGTTGAACCAAAATTCTGCCCAACTAAGCCATTTAGGCCACTGCTTTGGTTTAGCACCTGTGAGACAGCGAAGATACGTTTCGAGGCAGCGATTGGCTGCTTCGGTTTGGCCATCCGTCTGTGGATGGTAGGCTGATGTAAACTTCAGCTTGGTACCCATTTGCTTGAACAATTCAGTCCAGAAGTGGCTCTGAAAAACTCTGTCCCTGTCAGTCACGATGGATGAGGGAAAACCATGCAATCGAACAATCTCCTTAATGAAAATATTCGCCACTTCCTTGGCTGAGAACGGGTGGCAGAGGGGAATAAAATGAGCATATTTTGTGAGCCTGTCAATGACCACCAAAATGGTATCCACTCCCTGTGTTTTAGGCAGCCCTCCAATGAAGTCCATGGAGATGTCTGTCCATGTATTACTCGGAATGGGTAGTGGCTGTAGCAAGCCAGCAGGAGAGAGAGTTTGATATTTATTTCTCTGGCAAACTTCACAGGCGCTCACATACTTCTGGATATCCTTCTTCATTCCTTCCCAGTAAACTAATGCAGAAATTCGTTTGAAGGTCCTGAAGAACCCTGAGTGTCCTCCGAGTGCGGAGTCATGAAATTCCGTAAGGAGTAAGGGAATGGTAGTGGAAGACTTTGGAATCACCAATCTGTCTTTGTATAGCAATTGGTTGCCTTTAACTCTATAACCGGGGTGAGAACCTGGCTGCAACAAAACTTGTTGCATAAGTGGTCCTAGTTTGGAATCCGCCTGAACCTCCTCCACTATGTTATCTAGACCCTGGAACTGAACCATAGAAATGGCCGAGTATTGTAATCTGCGAGAAAGAGCATCTGCTGCCTTGTTTTCGGTTCCTGGCCTGTAGTGAACTTCAAAGTCAAACCCGATGAGCTTGGAAACCCACTTGTATTGTTCTTCTCCCATGAGTTTCTGATCTTGTAAGAATTTAAGGCTTTGCTGGTCAGTGAGAATGCTGAAATGGTGGCCCATTAAATAATGGCGCCACTTCTGAACAGCAAAAACAATAGCCATTAGCTCCCTCTCATATACCGACTTGCCTTGTGCTCTTTCCGACAGCCCTTGGCTGATATAAGCTACGGGTCTGCTCTGTTGCATTAGTACTGCCCCCAATTCCAGTACTGGATGCATCCGTTTCCACTGTGAAGGGTATGGAAAAGTCAGGAATAGCCAGTACTGGTACAGTGGTTAGAGCTGATTTTAGTTGCTCAAAAGCCTGTTGAGCGTCTGCACCCCATAAGAAATTGTCCTTCTTCAGAAGATTTGTTAGTGGTCGAGCCATTTGGCCATAATGCCTGACAAATTTCCTATAGTAACCTGTGAGGCCAAGGAAGCCTCGAAGGCTTTTGACATCCTTTGGGAACCGGCCATGACTGCATAGCCTCAATCTTCTGCGGGTCAGCAGCTACACCTTCCTTGGAGATTAAATGGCCCAGATATTCAATCTGAGATCTGTCCGAAGACACACTTCTTTTGGTTCACGAATAGTTGCTGCTCCTGCAGTCGTTGCAGTACCATTCCAAGATGTTGTAGATGAGTTGCTTGATCCTTGCTATAAACCAAAATGTCATCAAAGAAAACCAGCACAAACTTCCTCAAAAATGGCTTCAACACATCGTTCATAAGGGATTGGAATGTGGAAGGAGCATTTGACAGGCCAAAAGGCATGACCAGGAACTCAAAATGTCCAGCATGTGTCCGGAATGCTGTCTTCGGAATATCTCTTTCTTTCATTCGAATCTGATGATAACCGGACTTAAGATCCAGTTTAGAAAAAAACTCAGCTCCACCTACTTCATCCAATAACTCCTCTATGACCGGAATAGGAAATTTGTCTGGAATGGTGATCTTGTTAAGAGCCCTATAGTCTACACAAAAACGCCAACTACCATCCTTCTTTCGCACCAAAATGACAGGGCTGGAGTATGGACTGTTGCTGGGTCTAATGATACCCGCAGACAACATTTCCTCTACAATCCTTTCTAATTCGTTTTTTTGGTAGTGTGGATACCTGTAGGGCCGAAGATTTGGAATCTGCACTCCTTCCTTGAGATTAATGGCATGGTCATGCTGCCTCTCAGGTGGTAACCCCTGAGGGGTCTGAAAGAGGTCCTCGAACTCCTGCAGTAGCCGTTGTAATCCCGGCCAAGGCGGTTCTGCTGGTTGCTGATTCTGTCGTGATTCCCCGGTACTCCAACAGATACCCCTCTCCTTCATCCTGCAGGGCCTTAATCATTGTTTTAAAAGAGCCCTGTGATCTGCAGAGGGATGGTTCCCCTCTAATAATGACCTCCCTTTGAGCTATCACCATTTTCAGCGTTAAATCCTTAAAATTGGCCCTTATTTCCCCTAAACTCTCCAGCCAATCCATCCCTAAAACGACATCAGCTCCTCCTAACTCGAATAGATAGAAATCTTGTAAGATCGCTACCCCTTGCATGTGTAATGCCACTCCTCTGCACACACCACTGCTCTTCACCTTATGACCATCCCCAACTTCCACCATGTACTCAGGGGTGTGTGAGATAATGAGTTGTAGCTCTTGGACTAACTCCCTTGATATGAAATTGTTAGATGCCCCGCAATCTATGAGTAACCACTACCTCCTTTCCTCTGATTTTCCCCCATAGCTTGAGGGACTTTTTTTGATGTCATTCCCATGATGCTGTGTATGGATAACTGCAAGGCCCGTTCCTCTTCTTGCTCCGGCTCCCCTTTCCCTTCAACCTCCTCTTCCTCCAGTCCTTCTATTAACAGCACATGCAACTGTTTGTTTTTACAAATGTGTGTGGGACTGAACTTTTCATCACGCACCGAAAACACAGTCCCTTCCTCATCCTTTCTTGGTATTCTGCATCCGACAGTTTTCTGGTTCCGCCTCTTCGGCCATTTCCCATTGCATCTCCTGCAGCCTTGTCGCTCGCATTATTGCCAGTGGATACAGTTTTGGTATTGGTTGCCAATCCTCCAGTACCATCCTTGGATACTTCTCCATACTGCTTCCCTCCCCAATCTACCACGGTAGTTCGTGTTGGTTGAGTTGTTTTTTTGATTCCAACTCGTTGATTTTCCTCCAGCCGGGCTAGATTTCCCCCATGCCCAGTTTTTCTCCTCAATTAATGAAGCTTGGTCCATCAGATCAGGTAGTGACCCCAGTCTGTGGAGCCTCAATTCAGCCCGTACTTCCTCCTTTAACCCATTCAGAAATACTCCTCTCAACATTTCTTCATCCGCATGCCTTAGGGGTCCAGATATTAATTCAAAGTTCTCACGGTACTCTCCCACAGTTCCAGTCTGTTTTAAACTTAACAGAATTTCAAAAGGGTTTCCCGCCAAAGCAGGTTGGAACCTTCGTAGGACAGCTTCTCTGAATCTGATCCAATTCACCTCGGTTGCCCGGGCTTCCCACCACTGGAACCAGTTGAGGGCTCTACCTTCCAGAGCCAGAATTACTGCCTGGACTTTCTCTCGTTCAGACATAGAATTGATGATGAAATACCGTTCTACTCTGTTGAGCCATCCGTAAGCGTCTTCTCCCGAAAAAATTGGTAACTCCATGCGCCTAGGCCTCTCATCTGCATGTAAGCCTCTGGGCGTGCCAAAGGTTCTCTCCGTGTCTCCTTCTTCCTCCAGATTTATTTCTGGCCTCCTTAACGAATTCTCTGGCGTTCTTCCTCGCAGCAGCCTCATCATCTCCTGCTGCAACAGGGCATTTTGCTCAAGAATCTGCCTATCACGGAGTTCCTTGGCTTGTCGTTCTTCGCACGCCTCTCTCCTCATCTGAGCGAGCTGTTCTCTCAAGTCATCCACCGAACTCATCCCACGTTCCAAAGCCTCTAGTCTGGCCTCCATCCTAGTATTCACCATGGCACAGCTCCCGGACCGGGAGCTCTGATACCAGTTGATAGAACTGGATCAGATTTTACGTATTACACTCGAAAAAAGTAGAAATTAATACTCCTTAGCCGCTCAATTACCAGTGGGGTAATAGAGCAAGGATAAGGATTTAACAGAAACAAGCTGGAAATGTAGAAGAAAACGTAAAAATGACTATAGGAATTCCGAGCAAATTCGAGGGTGCTCGGTTCCCTCCTCTCCGATTCCTCTTACTGGTTTCCTGCCTCTTTTCTCTCTGCTGCGGTGCCCTTTAAGTACCGCTCAGAGTCACGCTTCCCTCCAATTCCCGTTTCCCTCCATTCTCCTGAGTTCACGCTGAATCAGTTAAGGTCACACTTTTCCTCATTGCTTGATTCACGTGCTGCATGGCTTGGTCACACTTTCCCTCACTGCTTGGTTCACGTGCTGCATGGCTCGGCTGTTAGGCAGTTACGTTATCCACGCTGGGCAGACACGGCTGTGACTCTGTGTTTCTCCTAAATTTCCTCCTTTCATATACTCTCGGTGTCTTATCAAGGTACTTAAAAGGATTGCCTTTTGATGCCAGATAAATCAATAACTAAAAAGAGTCTCACAGTAGCCAACTTCAAGGACAAACAACTCCATTTTATATTTTCAGAAAGGTTTCAGGGACCTGAAAGGATTAGTGTCAGATAGGCTCCCTAGATCTTTGTTCACATCTGTCTATATTAATTTAATAGATATTTACTTACATATATTTCTTAGTTTGTAATTTTATATCATATTGCATAGAGACTAGAACAAACACTTGCAAAACTATGTAGCTCAAACAATTTCCACATTTTCTACTTTAATGTGGAAATCATAGTGCAAGCACTGTATGCAAGTTGCTTCATGACTTACCCAGGAAACAATGAAACAAAATCTCAAACTAGCAATAAAAGATTCTAAAATATCATGCTAATAAATTATAACGTTCAAAGGAGAGGAGGAAAGGAAAAGCAATATTTTGGGACCTCTTAAATTCTGCCAAAAAACACTCAAGATATGCTAAACCTATTAATTTAAAGTTAAAAAAGAATACATTAGTACCATGAAAGAGCTGTCTAAAATCTATGTTTTAATACTACTTATGAATATTACTCAGAACACCCACATTGCCAGGCACTTACAGGATACTTGAAACACTCAAACGATGTGATAGATCACGTTAACACATGCAAGCTTTTTTGTTTATGAAAGATGAACTAAAGATGTAAGAAAAGGACACACCATGGTTTACAAAGACTTCTTTCTCAGTGGACTTCTCTTTGCTGGCATCATGTGAACCCTCTGAAGAGTGATTCTGATAGGCACTTGAATTGCTACCGTTGAGTTCCATCTTTTGTGGGGCAGTCAACCATTGCCTTCTAAACTATTAACCTGCATACAAAGGATATAGATAGAAGACTCTCCATTAGAGGGAAAGCCTTTCATCCATGCACAAGAATAGAGTTTCTACTTTAAGCAATTGAAATTGCAGTGCAAGTTAGGTCTTTTGGATCTAACAATGTGTACCAATTGGAGACTGAATAAAATAATACCTTTTTTTAGCTTCTAAATTCCACATTCAAAACTAAGAATTTTTCAAATATGATGTCTATCCCTCTAGAACAAATTTTTCAGACAAAAAATTCCAAAAAGAAACAAAAAAAACATCACTAGGGGAGCATAAGTTACTTACAAATGGAATGCTGTCTGAGTCAAGTAGACAATTCTAGAAAATTTACCTATAAGTTTGTCTCAACTGTATAGGGTTAATGAAAAGCATAACTTCTCTCTCAGGGAAAAAGGATAACCAAAAATCAAAGCAAAAGACGGGAATATATTTTTTTTTCTTTTCTTCCATTATGAAAATACATATTATTGGGACTATACATCGCTGGTGAACCATGCTTTTAAAGCTCCTTTTTGGTTATCATGCGTCAATTTGACTAATTCCCAATCACAACATATACAACTTAAACATAATAAAACAGAAAGGAATAAAGAAGCAGATAAGCCCTTTCGGCCTTTCCCCTTCCTTTCAGATCATACTTTTCAGTTTTCACATGATTTTTGTACAAATTCTACAGACAATGGCACTGGCACTGATATACCACAAAAGTACAAAACCTAGAAACATAGTACCATTGGTTCATTACATGAAATTGTTATCCCAAGCAATTACCTCGGCTCCCCTGGTGACAACAATCTTTTCCTCTTTTCCGCAAACACATTATTCGATGCTACAATAAAATCGAATGCAGTTTCTACTTCACCATTTAGATAATACATAGACCATCAGCTATTTCGATAAAACAGCAACAGTAATATCCATAATCAAGCTTAAAAACTTAATAATGAAGAGATACTAATCATCAACCAATTGAACAGAGAAGCTTAAACTCAAGCGCTGGTCACAACACTGCAAGAAATTCATCGAGGAAACAACTCGTTATCAACATGATATAAGATTTGTGGTGCGTTTGATCTTCAAAAAATCACATTACGTTCATTGATGATTGAGAACTCACATCGTACTCCACTGAGAAAAGAAATTGAAAAGGAAAATACAGAAGAAACGGCATGGAAAGCATCGGAGAACTGAGAGAGGAAAATGGAAAACGAGGGCAAAACCTTTTGCGTTGTGCAGAAAACTGAGCCGAAGGAGGTCAGCAGCGTTTGGTGTTAGCTTACGAAGAAAGAAAGATCCTTCCGAAGATTCCAGAACTTCCCCAAGAAAAACCAGAGAAACTGATACAATATAAAACTTAAGTGTATGGTCCGCATTGGGAATAAAAATGATATAAGAATTTATGAATAAATTTTATATATAAAATTATATACAAAAATTTATTCATAAATTCATATTAAAAAAAACTCATTAATAAACTTTTTATTTTATTTTTATTTTTATATCAAATTAATAAAGAAAAAAAAGATTATCATTAATAACTTTAATTTAATCTATATTATTCTAAAAAAAATTTTCTCTTTAGTCTCAAAACATCCATCATGACTAATTAATTAAATATAAATAAATATAAGTAAAATTATAAATACAAATATTTTTTATAACCATACTTTATAGTTATTTTTTTACATTAATTATATTATTATAATTAATTTTAAATATATTTTACTTTTTAAAAATTATTTTTATTTAACTAATTAATTTATAATTATAATTAATTGATTTTTAAAATAATTATAGAAAAAATAAAAAAAATTACGGATTCAATGTATAATAATTATATATTTTAATGTGTCTAATGTGGCTAAGTAATGTAATATAATTAATGTATAAATCCTTTCCATGTTTATTTTCATTAAAAAAAAGGATATGTGTTGTCTCGCTGGTGTGGTTTAAGTGGTTGGAACCTAGGACACTCAGAAGAGTGAGAAGAGGTTTTTTGTTTTTTTTATCTAATGTTCTCCGCCCGGTCCCTCTTCCCCCAGCCGCGTTAGGCGGCCACCTAGGGTCCTACTAGGGCGCCTATACTAACTGTCCAGAAAAAGACACCCTGAATTTAAAAAAAAAAGACTAGGTGTTCGTAATTTTCATCTACTATCTTAGAAGTTAAAATACATCTTACACCATTTAACTTTGAAATATTACTCGTTAGATATTTAAAGGAGTTGTCAAATTAGACCATTAGACCAAAACAAGTACTCAATAACTTATAGAGTATTAGTGTAATAGAAATGAATTACGCCTTTAAACATAAAAATTATAGTTTAATTTATAAAAATTTTATATTTTACAGTAAGAATTATATTATTATCACTCATGATTTGATAAAATTAAACTTATAAAACGGTTTAAATAGGCAAAATCTTATGGGTAAAGCTGTCAAAATAGTTGAATCCGTCGAGTCAGCCCGTTTAACTGCAAGAAAAATGTGAATCAAGTTTTTAAAATTGTGATCCATATAAACGTGTGAATTTTTGAATCATCCCGTTTAACCCGCAAGTTAAATGGGAGGCCCATTTAAACGCAAGACCTACCTATTTTTTTAGTAACTTTTTTTAAGTATATATTCATACTCATAAATTTCATTGTATGACCTATGTCCCTAAGACTCTAACTCTGGCATTGTAATGTACTGATTTTTCTATTATTATACTTATCAATTTGGTTTAGATTTTAGATAATATTTAAATTATGTGATGTATTTATAAATTTGGTTTAAACTTTAGACAATATTTAAATTATGTAGATACGGTTTAAATAATATTTAAATTACGTATTTGGTTTGACAAGTTCGTTTGATGATTAAGCGGTATAAATATTATTTTTGAATTTTTGAAAAATAAAACATAAAAATATAAAAAAAAATTATGTGGGACGACTTATTTAGACTTGCGAGTTTATGCGAAGCGAGTTAGACTGATCTTTTTCAGCCCATTTAAATGTAGATAATTTTAGTTTGACCCATTCAACTCGTAGCCTGTCGTGGACGGACTTAAACGAGCTGAGCTAGCCCTTTTAACAGCTACTCATGAAAATACTCCTGTCTCACACCGAAAAAACAAATACTCAATAATGGAGAAATAAGTTTTTTTACTTACTAAGTTTTTTTTTACTTAATTATGCTATTTTTTTAATAAAATATGACTCCGCTAAATAAAATATTATTGGAGATTAAAATATATTTTTTCTTCTTTTAGCATCAAAAAAATATATTTTTCTTTTTTGATTTTTTGATTTTGCATTTATTTAAATTTTTTTCACTATTTTATTTTAATATTGTCATATATTAGTAGACGGTGTTTTGCATAAAATATAAAGTTAAGAGATCATTTGTCCCTTTTCAAATTTCGAAATCTAAGCTACAAATAGATCAAATTTAAAAGGCATAAATTTATTAAAAAAATTAAAGGGTATAAACCACAATTACTCAATATATTACGACACTAAGAATATATTAGTGATGATGAATTTAATTTGTACATTAAATCAAATAAGAATATTTAGTTAATTTAATAAATTCTACATAATAGAACTCAAATTTTAAAATATTAAATTAATCATTACTCTTTTCATTAACTGAGTACACAAAATACTTTATCTTTTTTAATTATTTAACAATACATAGTTAAATGGAATTTGGATCCTCTCTTGTTACAGAACTATCTTATTGAAGATAAATAGACACAAATTTTTTATATATATAGGGACTCACCATGATGGATAATAAATTCTCTAGTTATATTTAAATTGTTTGTGTCTTTATCTCTATTAGGATACTCTCCTATTATTTTAACAACAGAAGAGAATCATAATCTGATTAAATGATAACATAAAACTTCTTACATTGACATTGAATTAAAATTAAACTCTGTATGCATATGATTTAATTTTAATTAACTATTAGTATAAAAAAATTTTATACTATCATTCAATTACATGTTATCATATCAATATAAATATTTAATTTTTTAAGTAATTATTATTTTAGTTAAATTCTTTTAGTGATTTAATAATACATGATTGAATGATAATATAAAAAATTTTATACTAACTGTGTGATATTTATCCAAAAAAAAAAACCTCCTTTTTAAGTTCTTACAAACAACAATCTAACATCATGCGTTCTCATATTACAAAAGAATTTCTCCTTGAATGCACACATGAAATATCATGCCAACTACGATTGTGGCTTGTGGCAACCCATCTCTGTTCTCACATCTTCTTCTTCTTCATCAATAAATTGTAACTGCCGCCCACAGGATTGAACCAATGCTGATGGCGCTGCACTGTTGCCCCAACGCTCTAGCCATGATGCTAGAATCGGAAAACAAATAATCACCACCATGTGACCAGATATTGCATCATGCTGCCAGGTTTATTTGTACTCTTAACAGAACTCAAAAAGGAAAACGGGGTTAATTATGTTATGTTAAGATAGGTAATTGGAGAAGAAAAATCAAAAGCCTTTCCTCTACTTATCTGTTTTATAAAGAAAGGAAAATAAAAAGAGGAATGTTGTAAAAGTTTTTTTAATTTAAAAGATTTTAAATAATTTTAAATATTTAAATAAAAAATAAAAACTTATTAATAAACCTTTTTTCTTTTTATTTTTTTTCAATCCTCTAAATTCTCACACGTAACATTAGAAGAATAATTTCCCTCAACAGTTCAAATTCTTTACACCTCTTACACTATTCTTATTCGTTTTTTTCGTTTTTTTTTTCAAATATGTTGGGACCTGTACATGCGTGGAAAATGGGCACATCTATTTCTTAGATGTAGGTAGATGCCTTTGCGATGATGATAAAGCATCTTAGCCATGAGAATCTTGTGCACAGACACAATGGCATATTTATCCACAATTGCGCTGGTCAACGGTAAAATAAATCGAAACATCAGTAGAATGCGTTTTATTATGTGAGAATGAATAATTTTAATATTTTGAATAAAATTAATTTTTATTAAAAATAAAATAAATATTTATTTTAGTTTTTAACAAATATATGTGATATTAATTTAATTTTTTAATTATAAAAAAATAATATTAAAATAATTATTATATTATAAATTATAAAAATACTAAAAATAAAATCAGGACTAAATTGATGTAATTTGTTAAGATTAAAAGATTAAATAAATGTTAATTTTTATTATTAAAAAATTATATTAATATAATTTTTTTAATAAACTAAATTAATATTATTTTTTATAATATAAAAATTAAATTAATATCAAATTCTTTTAATGTGTAATTGTAGATTAAAATAAGTGTTTATTTAAAAAAAAAAAAACTCAATAGCACGTCTTGCCACCCTGAGAAAATTCACCACCCCTTCGGTTTTGAATGTAAAAAAGCCTAATTGAGCGTCGATGGGACTACCCTATCAGATTCTGTCTGCTGATTGGAATGGGGATTCAGCTTCAATCATTGCGAGGCTTTCAGCGAAGCTTTTTTTGTTTTTGGCAATGTTTGAGTGAAGCTTTTATCAATGCTTGTCCTATGGATGATGTTATAACTGAATTAAAAAGCATCCAAAGGTTATCTAAAATCAATTCCCATCTTATGATTGCGATTACCTGCATCTATGTCTCATTTAATCAACTTATATGTTTGTTGGATTCCCTTATTCTTTCTTTCTCCCCGCAATAATTCACTTGTTTGCTTGGCCAGAGAGGCATCGTAGTGGGGATTTTCATTTTGGTTATCACTTCTCCTTTTTGTTTTTCACACGACCATCTCAAATTATCCCCATATGAGAAGGGTAGAGATATGCAGAAACTGTCTAGTCCAAAAAAAAAAAAAAGAGATATACAGAAAATGAAGCATACCCTTGGGAAAATATATGCTACATTTCACAAAATG
The DNA here is from genome assembly GCA_019955255.1 of Castanospermum australe. Lineage (NCBI taxonomy): Eukaryota > Viridiplantae > Streptophyta > Magnoliopsida > Fabales > Fabaceae > Castanospermum > Castanospermum australe. The sequence goes on from NSJW01000159.1 coordinate 1,283,215, forward strand.
ATATTTTACAGGGTATGAAACTCAGACTTATGTAGCCTCTCTGTGTCCGATAAAATTAAAAAAAAAGTTAAACAAATTTAAGTGTGTGTTTGAATTAAAGTTTATAAATTTGATTTTAAATGAACTTTATTTTATAAATTTGATTTTAGTTAAAGTAATTTTGGACAAAGTGATTTATATTTTAAAAAAATCATATTCAATTTAAAAATAAAAAATAACTATTTTAAACTAAATAAATTTTTGAGATTAAAATTACGTTTAAAAAATAATACAAATATTAAAATAAATAAGATAAAGTAAAAGTCTATTTTGAGAGGATAAATGTTCATTCAAATACACCCTAAGTCTTTTAAACTTTTTTTCTGGAGTTTGCTCGAGAAAAGTTCAAGCATCATTTGACATTAATCAATTCTTGTATGCGAACCCCTTTTAGCAAGAGATGAAAATATTCTTCTGTCTTTCTATATAAAAGTTAATTATGTGAATAACATTATATTCAAATTTACCACTGTTAAATGGTATCAACGAACAAAACAATTAGCCCAACCCACGAAGGATAAATCTAAATTCATAACCGGTGTGGTTGCAAAATGTTACACTTGTGAATTTAGTTCTCCTATTTTTGGTGAAATGTCATATATTAATGTTGGGCTCGTTTAGATAAATTTTTTAAAAAAATATTTTTTTATAAATTTTATTTCAGTATTTTTTTTTAAAAAATAATTTTATATTTAGATATAATATTAAGAAGTACTTTTAAATAATAAAAAAAAATTAAGTCTGTTTGGATAAAAAATAATATAAATATTTAATTTATATCAAAATTACTGAAAAAAATCTAAATGCAAGATATGATGAGTTATGATATGTAAAATATGATTAACTAGGCTAGTATAATGAGACAGTGAGATTTTTAAGTATGTCATAGTAGCAACGTCATAAAAAATGAGATATAAGGTAATAACAATACGTCTAATTGTGTACCAAAAAGCTTAACAACATGTTATTAATGTTGTCTTATTTTACTTTCTCTAGGTGATATAGTCATTGAAATCAAGATTCAATTTAAGATATTAGAGCACAATGACTTAAAGTTATATTATTTAAAATATAATTTATAAAATTATCTAAGGAGGTAGAAAAAAGAGAAGATATAAAATATAATTTTTAATAAAGATAAAAGATATTTTTATTATAAAATTATATTAAAAATCACTTCCCTTTCTATTTTTTTTTAAGTCAGAGATCATTAATTTTTTTTTTAAAAAATAAATTAACTTTTTTTAATTTTTATTTTTTAAAAAAATTACATCCAAATACACTTAAAAATGTGTTAATGTATTTTTTTGTTTTTTAAAATGTATTCAAACGAACTCGTAATATACAAAATGATGATGGAAAAATATGTGTTCTTTCTTAAAAAAAAATTTACTTGTAATATTATTCATCATTAAACAATTGCTTCATTAAACAATCACGTCAAAAGCATTAATTAATTTCTATAATGGAGTTCCCCAAGTCTGAGAACTAGGGAAGCATAATGCCTTGTCTTCACGTGACTCCTTAAGTGCTGATGGATAAGACCTGCGAAAAGAAAGAAAAGAACTTTCAAATTAATATATTTACAAATATAGATCTAGAAATGAATAATTGAGTTGAGTTGAGAGTTAAATGAATACTCTTGTCTGTTTCATTAAGTCTAGAAATGTCAGAGAGATAAACTATTATATTTTTAAAAGAATAAATTATTGAAATGGTAAGGGAGGTTCTTTAACGAGTATTTTGGCATAAAAAGTACATTAAAAATATAAATAATTTCATTCCTAAACAATCATCAGAGTCGGTCTTTCACAAAAAAAATACATTCAAACTAAATGAGTACTGCTCAACCAAGCTAAAATAATTTTTGTAGTATATTTGGATTCACTTTTGAAATTCTAAAATTATGATTTGGGTAAAAGTAATAAGAAATATACTTTTACTTAAATTATAATTTGGAGGCTTTTAAAAATTAAACCAAACATGCTATTAGTCTTATAAATAAATTATTTAAGTAACTTCAGTTTAAAGTATTAGGGTAATATGAAGAGGTAAAGCAGTTATAAGAAAAATTAACTGGTATTAGTCTAAGTGAAACGTATTCGAATTTATTTAAGAATTGACCTCAACAGTAAATATTTGATTCTACATGGAGCAAACATATTTAAGAGGGGACTTCGCTTCGATGCCTCATAGTACTATGAGAAATTATTTTCTTAACCTGTAGATGGAAAGATATTATGAGAAATTAACAAAAAAAAAAAGCAGTGCAGGAAGAAAAATGGGCAACCAAGTACTTTCATCAAGACTTTGCCCCACTCCTTGAAAATCTGAGGTAATTTACTGTGACAAATGACAATCATTACACAATCTTCTTGGGGTACAGAACAAAGTCAAGGAGAAGGTGGAATAAATATCTCCAAAACATGTAAAGGGAAATCTGACAGACAACCTACATCCAAAGGATACCGATTACACCAACCAACGCGAAAATGGGAAATGCACCACAACAGATTAAGTTGGAATCATAATCTCCAATATAGGAGATTTATGAAAAAAATTTCTTATTGTTAATTGTAACAAAGTTCATGTATCCCCTAACATGTGATATGAAGGGTCTAATACATGATCATATATGAGTAACTTTTTAAGGGTGATCCTATGGACAAGTCCTCGGTAGTCAGAGAAACAGTGTAGCCAAGGTCCATCTGATACAGCAGAGCAACCAATTCAACCCATTGTGAGCTTTGTGATTTGTCGGCCAAAGCGGCCCTACTGCCGCCCCCACCATGCCCCCAAAACCCTCCTTCATATCTCTCTCCCTCTCTGTGTGACCGACAGAATAGTGCATATTCTAATCGTGTGAATTAATGACCCCACATATAGATATATATATATATATATATATATATAGGTCAAGAAAAGAAGCTCTTGCAAGTTGTAATTGAAAATTCAGGGTGCATAAGTCCCTATTAAGCGTATTTCACTTGTCACATTAATGATTTGCACCATTTGAGGTTGTATATGTGTTGCTTTTGGGACTCCATTTGTTAGGTTATTATTTTCTACAAAATTGCGTGGCGGTGGGTGTAGCTAGAGCTCACTAATGCCTCCCGTGTCTTTAGATTTTGTGGTTTGCTTCGGGGGAAACCATGCCTTAAGTTCATGTACTTTGACACCCAAGCCTTGAAAACGCTATATATTGTTAGATTCGCGGGACACAGGTCCACAGTATCAAAATGTTTGAAAGAGGTTCTAACTTTCTACTTCCATATGCGGACAAAAATGCAACTCAAAGCATTGGCCAAGCATGGAGTTTTTTAATCAGTTCTCAAAAATGGCTCATAATCTTTCACAAAATCTAGTTAATTGGATATGTGGGCTTATACCAAAATACAATTTTGATTAGAGAAGTTGTGTAACTTATTGTAGCCAAGTATGGTAAGTACACATGCGTTTCTCTCTTCCAAAGAGAAAAACTAAGAGCACTCAACGTTAAATCTACTATGGTTAGTGTTTGTTTGTCCCCCTAATCTCCATAGCACCCCAAACGATGAAGAACTTTAAACATTTTATTCTGGAGGTTCACTTCAGAAGATTAAACCAAAAATGTGTCTCTATGTTAAGGAGTCGATCAACTAAATATGGAAAAGAAAATTCGGAGCAGTAATTTCCTGCATCTTGCCTGCTACTATTTATGATCAGACACTTAAGCTAACAAGGGATTATAATTAATTGATCCCAAGTAAAACATTCCATGGTTTGTGGTCCATATATATCTAATCTGGCTGGCTGCAATTATATGGACTCCTTGTCTTGATTAATCAACATATTAAGATTATAAATTCTCCATACAAGGGTTATTCTACGTGTCAATCAATCATGCTGGTGCCCCCTCAAATCAAGCTTTGGGGTCCATTAATGGATGGTTCCTGACCCACTCCATTCATGACTTTCACAGGTTCAAACACAACATTACTCGCTTTAATTCATGAGAATTGACTATATCAGAATCTGACCCACCCTTCTTTTCGTTTTAACTTTTATTTTTTTAATTATTTATTCATTTTCTCTGTTTTTTTAGGTATTAATTCATTTTCTCATTTTTTTGAATCACCTACAGTTATGCTTCACTGAATAGTAACTGACACAATGAAGAGGGAGAAGGTATGGTGAAAAGTACCAAAAAAATGGGGCTAATGCAGCAACTGCTTTCAGAGCTCAGACACATATACCTGTAGAGCCTTCAATGAGAATGGAAGACTTACAGGTACAAGCCTAAGTTCTTTTGGGAATCAGAAGGCCATGCAACACAGCATAACATACAGAGACACATTTAAGACACCCATCTATCCCTTCTGCATCCCATCATCTTTTTTAAGCTTTCCAAGCTAACAGGTTTTTCTGTCATAGAGTAAGAAAGAAATTACTTGCAATGGGAAAAACAAAATGAAATAATTTCAGTGCCCACTGCAAAGTGTAATTGAATGTTATCCAACAATTTAAGACCTTCCCTTTTGTCTATTATGATCTATAATTGATTATTGGTTTGTTTAATTTTCTAATCCCTCAATTTCACCATTAATTCTCTGTGGGGTGACCCACTAATTTTCTTATTTATATCAAATTGTTCTGCCATACTCTTCTTCCATATGCGCCTTGCTTTGAGTGGTCTCTCTCTCTCTCTCTCACACACACACACACATCCTGCATTTATACACAGCAGTATCATTCTGCTTTCTGCTTACACTTTAGCTTACTCACCTTTCGTCATGGCCCTCTTTCTCTTTGCTATTTTAATGTTTATGGCCCCTTCAAGCAATGCCTACTGGCCACCTTCACCTGGTTACTGGCCAAGTTCCAAAGTCAGGTCTATGAGCTTTTACAAAGGATTTAGAAACCTCTGGGGCCCTCAGCACCAAAGACTAGACCAAAATGCATTAACAATTTGGCTTGATAGAACCTCAGGTTTGAATCTGATTAGAGTCACTTCACTTTCAATGCTTTATCTATCTATCCATCATTGAAATGTAAACCACTTCCACAGCTTCGTTTCTGGTTAACAGGAAGTGGCTTCAAGTCAGTTCGTCCATTTCGATCCGGGTACTTTGGTGCTTCCATTAAGCTCCAACCAGGCTACACTGCAGGAGTTATAACAGCTTTCTATGTAAGATATGGCCAAGTGATTTGACAAAAAGAATAACAGTTGATTGATGGAAGCTTACACTGTTACACATTCATGTTTAGCTTAAGCTGGGTGCCTAATCAATTACTAATGATTTGATTAATGGCAGCTTTCGAACAACGAAGCACATCCTGGCTTCCATGATGAAGTGGACATCGAGTTTCTTGGGACGACATTTGGAAAGCCTTACACTTTGCAGACCAATGTTTACATAAGAGGGAGTGGGGATGGGAAAATCATAGGCAGAGAGATGAAGTTCCACCTCTGGTTTGATCCTACCAAAAATTTTCATCACTATGCTATACTGTGGAGTCCGAAGGAAATCATGTAAGTCACTGTACATTTTTCACTGTATCTCCGTGTTTGTGGGTGTTCGAATGCGTCATTTCTAGTTCAGAGGAGTAAAGCAGACAGGGTAGGCAACGTTTTTCATTTTCTGCAGGAGTGGATAGGAGAAAGGATAAAAAGAATCAACAGTATAAGCTTGGACTCCACGTATGTGGCATTGATTTGATTGGTTCTTGGCAATTGTTATCACAGTTTAGGCACGAATGACAGATATTTGGAAGATGAAAGGGAAACAATTTCATTTTCTCTGAAATTAAGGAAGAAAGCAAAGACGCGTGCATTGTAAAGGGTTAATCATACATAATATCAGGATAAAAATGTAAAAAATTCTTTCAAGGTCATTTTCCAAAAATTTCCTTGTTTTAAAACCTATTAACTCGATACTTAAACTTATTAAACCGTGTATATTAATTCTCTACAAGAGATTTCTTGTAGATACACAAGAGATTCAATTTGTAAATTTGTATTAGAATGCACCTTTGGATAAGTTAAGAGAGTCATGTTACTGACTTATAAAACAAAAGAGTTTTTTTGAAAATAACCTATAATTAGAGGGAACTATTTGTATTTTAGCCAGAATATCAAGATCACATTAATAGCACAGGAAATATGAGAATAGAAGGTGAACAAAATCTGGTAACTCCCAAGTCCCAACAAATGAGAAGTACCATTAATTTAGTGATCTAGTTGTTCTTTTGATGGCTACTGAAAAGTTATTACAAAATTAGTTTCATTAAACAATTGCAGACATATTAAACTTAAAAATGATTGTTATTAACTGGTTTACATATTTGCTTTTACTGACATTGTTGAACAATGTCTCAGATTCCTTGTGGATGATGTGCCCATAAGGAGGTACCCGAGGAAGAGTGCTGCAACATTTCCACTGAGGCCAATGTGGCTTTATGGTTCAATATGGGACGCCTCATCATGGGCAACTGAAGATGGGAAGTACAAAGCTGATTACAGATACCAACCTTTCGTTGCACAGTACACCAACTTCAAAGCCAGTGGTTGCTCAGCCTATGCCCCTCGCTGGTGCCACCCAGTCTCAGCCTCGCCATATCGGTCTGGTGGGTTGACCAGGCAACAATACAGGGCCACGAGATGGGTGCAAAGATACCACATGGTCTATAACTATTGCCAAGACCCCAAAAGAAACCACAGACTAACACCTGAGTGTTGGGGTTAATCCTAATTCAAGTGAAATTGGGGATGCTAGACACTGTTCTCCTCAATCTTCTGTGATTTGTTTTGTTTTTATCTTTCAGAAAGTTTCTCTTTTACTTTTATCATGGTGACACGAGTTGGGGCCCCTCGCTTGACAGCAACATTGATGAAAGTGCACGGATTGTGAGCGTCCAAGGCTCCCAGACACAAGAAAATTTGGAAGATTGTGTGGGTTTTTCGTTTATGTTATATTTCTTTCGGTTTAGAACAAGAAAAAAAGGAAAAAGGAAAAAGAAAAAAAAAATTAAAGAGAAAGGAACGGGAATAATATCAATGTCCAGTGAAAAGCAATGAAGCCAAGAAGTAATGGGTCAGGGTGAATGGTGGCATTGTTGAGTGCGAATATTATAAGCACACTCTTCGTTTTATAATGTTATTGTAATTTTTAAGATGAAAACGAGAGAATCTTTTTTTTTTACTCCTGTTAAGTGTGTTCTCTTCCAAGACTCATGAAACTTGTTATTATCAGTCTAATTGTTCATGGTCCAATGTGTAAGATGTGTCTTATAACCACTTTCCAGTGTTGTCCCTATTGAAGAGACTATCATACTACTGCTCGCTAGTAGTGGAGTCACGTGGATCTTTTTATTTTTTTGATATTAGTTTGCTTTTCACCAAACTCGTTTTTGGAAAGAAGCCAATTGAAGGGTCTTGTGATCAGAGAAGTTGAAAAAGTGAGATTTTTTAAAATTAATAGTAGATATAATTCTATATTAATTGTGTTATAAGAACATGTAATAATTTCTCTCATTTATTGTGTTATGAAAATATGTAATAATTTTTTTTATTTTACTTTTAAACCAAATATATTCTATTAAAATAAATATTTTTTTATTCTAAATAAATAAATATAAAATAAATAAATATATAATAATATATTTAATATTTTTTTATATACTTATTTTACATTTACGAACTAAGAAAAAATATTACTACAAAAACATACAAGAATTTTATAATAATAGATTGCAGAACAGTAGAGGCTGAACCCAGTCATTGGTCCAGTGACTGTGTTTGTTATTTTTAATTATCTGCTGGAACTCGAAACTTTTGTTACCGTAACACTAAGAAGTGCTGCATTTGCTTGACTTGAGTCCAGGTTCCACTAATTTTGTTGTGAGGGTTCCTTTTAATAAATCAAAGAACCCATTAAACTAATGAAGCTGCCCTGTTTAGTGCCAATGAACACTTGCATACCAGGTTTTGGTATCGCTTCTACTTTATGTTGAGAAATTCTCAGGTAGTAATAAACTGCGGTGTGAATTTTATTATAAAATATTATATAATTAATCTTTTCTATTTTGTCTTTATCATATGATTAATCTAATCATACACATTTAATTTTTATAATGTCTGTTATGTTTTAATTAAATTAGTGTATTATTTTTAAGAGTACATATAAATTTATCCTTCATAAATAACAATGTTTTATTCTTTTGTTGTGCTCTTAAAAATGAAAATAATATAAATTCTACACAAGAATAAAGAATTTAATAGTAAACCTTTTCTTTAACAAGTAATCATTCCAATGCATAACGAACGAGTTTTATTATTTGCAAAAAGAAACACATTAACAAACAGAACAATGCTATTAACATAAATGTCCTTTCAATTATGATCTTATTCTCTATAGTTTATGTTTATTACACAAATATCCTTTCAATTATGAAAATGTACATTAACCCTCCTTATATTTATATAATAAAGAGAAAACTAGTCCAATAAACACAAGATCACAAGAAGAATGAGTAATTTACTGTATTTTTTTTTGGGGTAAGAATTTATTATTAATGTATGTTCGGTTTGAAAGTAAAAATAGAGGTAAATTTTTATAGGATGAATTTTTTTTATAAAATTATATAAAAAACTTATCCTATAAAAATTTATTTTTATTTTTACCTTCAAACTAAACATACACTTAAAGTTAAGAATTTAATTTTAATTTTATGTCAGTTAAAGTTTTTTACATTATCATCTAATTACATTTTACCTAATGTTAAACTTTTTAAGTAATAATTATCTTAGTCAAACTTATTTAATAATTTGATAATTTATGATTGGATAATAGTATAAAACTTTTTATCTTGACAGTGAATCAAAAATTAAACTTGTTAAGAATTTACTATAAAAAAGCTTTCTTTTTTTTTGTTAGGGGATGGGAGAGAGGGTGGGGGAGGTCCTCAGTAAGATTGAACCTCCAGTGTGACATTTTCAAGACAGGAGAGTTTGCTAAAAAAAGCCTTCTTGAAGATAGAATTCTGCACCTTTTGGTAAACCCACATTGTTAATCATACGGTCCAAGAAATTCAGGGCATATACAAGAGAGCAACAACAATGTGAGAATACAAACATTAAAATGGCAACTTATTGGAATTCTATAAGTTAGGGAAACGTGCTTGTTCCTCCAAATAAGCATGCATGATTTCTTGTTGAAGATGTTTTGGATAGGAGACGATAATAATGCAGAAAGCAGAGAGGGCCATAACACCCACATGTGTAATAGGGTCGTTGGTGGGGAGCTTTTGAGCCATTAATAGAATGACAAGATGGAATATTTTGTTTACCAAACAAACGGATATATTGGTGATAATCCTTCACTCTTTGTTCTTTCTTCCCCTTCTCTGCATTTGGCATTTTTCTTTTTTTTTTTTTCTCTTTTTTGTTTTGGATTTGATGATTGATGTGAAATGTTCTGTGTGAGTAGTTACGAAAACGATGCTGGCCCCAACATATGCAATTTTAATATAATCATAATGTATTTAAGTAAAACAGAGAGAAACAGAGATGCCCCTCTAAAATTAAAAGCAGTTTTCAAAAGAGAATCTTTCTCTCATGCAAACCATGCTTAATTAGAGATCTATATATAATTGGACAAGGACTAGAAAATTCACTTTGTTTGGGCCTCATGTGCACCCGCATTATCTCACCGCGAAACAGTAGACAAATAAAGGAATTTAATTATATACCAAAACAAGGAATTTAATTCTAATTTAATGTTATTAAAAAATTACATTATTATTCAATCATGTAATATTTTATCATTAAAAGAGTTTAAATTTTTATATAATTGTAATTTTAATTAAACTCTTTTAATAATGTGTCAACGCATAATTAGATTATAGTAAAAAAAATTTATACAAAAATAAATCAAAATTAAATTTGTTATTATCATTGCAGGAAAATAAATGTAATTTTGAGAGGTTTTTCTCAATGAAAGTTGTCTTCTTATTAATGGAAACATTTAATTTTTTTTAATTATCAAAAAACCCTCGAAGGACATAATTTGATGGCTGCAGTCGCAGTTCACTTCCAATACAACCAACTATTTTGGGTATTTATTTGAAGAATTCTTCCATTTTACTTGAGTGGATAGATATTTTGCTGATTATTAAATCAAATTCTAGAAGTATAATCTTCTCTAAAGATGTACTATCAATTACGGGGAAAATGTGAAAATGAAACTTTTTAACAAATTACTTTTCAATCATAAAACAAACTAAAATCAAATTTCTTCTTCTGCTTGCAGTTGCAAATTCAAATTCTTACGTCTAATGACTACAATAATCTTAATTAACTTGATCATGATCAGTTTGTCAAAGGGGATGCCATATATGTCTTCTATTCTTGTTCTCATTTGCTTTGGAGGAAGCATGAGTACCATACTAAAACAAAGTTATGTCATTTCTTGATAGAGAACCCTCAATTTCCACTTATCTAAAAAGAAAGGAAAACAAAAAAAGGAAATGAACCTTCTCATGCATGATTGAATATTAGGGTTGATCACATCAAGTAAGTGAAAGAAGTAGCCTCTTGTTGATAATTGAATTCCCTCGGAATCAGATGGAGTTGCTTGCTATCGTCACGCTCTAATCATTTAATTAATAATAATAATAATATTGTAAACATCATTAATTGTAAACATTGTTATATTGCAATCTATAACATCTAGATCGATGTTTCCTTCTTGGGCTATACCAAACCTAAATATAGTATGAACCATGCCCATTAGCACCCACATGGAACACGTGTTAGAATTGGAAATATTCGAACTAAGAATATTTTCCAAATCTCCTGTTGTACACTCGAGATTCCAATTCCTACATTATTCCCGCCTCAGATTACAGCCTCAGCGTAATCACTGTCCAAAACTTTAGCATATCATCAATGACACCCTGTTTATATAAACCCATCATAAAGCACATCTTTAGGTATGTTTTCTTCCTACTATCTCTTCTCCATACAACTCTTACACCGACTTAAGTATCGAAATACCTTGCAGGTACTTCTCCCATCATCTTTATGCTCATCCATCATTGACAACTTTGACAACGCTTCCGACTGACCTAGGAGTGGTGACTTTGGCCGAATTTAAGGTAGTAAGAAGGAACCCTTCTCATCCTTTCTGATAATTATTGCTATAGATTTGCTAACAGCCTAACACATAGACTTGTTTTTCCATGAAGGTAGAAAATGATTTACTCATCCTGGCAATGACAAGGAAAAGAGAAGGAATACAAGGAGGGTGTTCACCCAAATATATGCTGAGCAAAATAGTAAAACTAAGTAAGAAATAAGGGAAAAAAAAGGAAGAAATTACATCAGTTCTTGCCATAGGCTATCAATGATAGATAGTAATTTATATGTTCAGACCATTCCTCATTTTGAAACTCTAAGCATAGAGGAAAAAATAACAATTTTATGACTTTATGACTTCAAAATGACAATTTGATAAAAACTAACCATAGAGGAAAAGTTGCCAATTGTTAATTAGGGCTTCAAAGAAGCTACCTGTCTATCTATTGTTATCATTTTATTTGGGGCTTATTTTATTGTACATCATTGAGAAATAGTTTATCGATAGACTACTTAAAATATTTATAGAGTTTTTATTTTAATTCAAACATAAATTATATAATTGTTATAAGTAGAAAGTAGACAATATGAGCTAATTTCTATTAACATCGTTATCCTCTTAGTAACTCCTACTTAATAATTACTTTGATAATTTATTATTCAATATTTCAAGAGTCAATTTGTTTGAGTACGTAAAAAAAAGAAAATATGTTAAGACACAATAAAAAATTAGATGAAAAATAAAGATATAAAAATTATAATCTTTCTAAATTTTTTTATGTCGAACTATATTAATCATTTTTCAATAAATTAATCAAACAAGTATACCTCAAAATTAAAAATAGTAAAAACGATCATAAGTTAAGAATAAAAGCAACATTTTTATCACAAACTTTTTAATAGAGAATATATCTAGACCTCATACTTTGAGGTCTGAATTGCTTTGCACAAATCTATCTCGAGGTGATTTATGCCAAAAAAAAAAAAGTCTATCTTGAGGTGAAGGTTTGTTATCATTGCATCTTGTTATCTTTATAATGTGAACCCTACCTTAAATTTTTTTTTTTTTAAAGGTGAAAGTTACAGATTTTTTTGAGAAATTATACTAAGTATTTAATAAAGTTTCAAAAAATCCTTTATATTTTAAATAAAATAAGTTGAATTTAATGTTGATTAATGTAAAATTTGTTATCTTCTAATTATGGGTTAACACCTTATTTAATAAATTTAAATATGATAATAATTAATTAAGAGATTTAACTCATTAAATAATATTAATGATAATGTAAAAGAAATTACGTTTACATTGGATCAAAATTAACTGGAATTAGCACACGTATCTAAAATACTATTAGTAAATGACTATGCTCCCTTTCTCAAACATCCGACCTTAACTCAGTTGGTAGAGCGGAGGACTGTAGTGGGCCAACCTAGCAGATAATCCTTAGGTCGCTGGTTCGAATCCGGCAGGTCGGACTTTTCTGTTTTTTTTTTTTATTCAACTTTCTTTTCTCTTGCTTCGCTGGCTGATGCCACGTGTCTTTCCTTTCATCGTGTTTTTGCTTTGTAGTTGGGCCTTTGGGCCCGTTCTCAACGGAAAAGAAAAAAAGAAGTTCTCCAACCTGCCCTAAGTGCCTTTCTGTCGCACACCGATTGCTGCAAAAAAAATATACAAATTGCTCCGCGAAACAACTCAACGTTTTCTTGGTTCTTGCATCACCTCGCAACCCTAGATATTCGTTCATTCCAATTTCCAACATGGTAATCGCTGTTCTCGCCCCTGATTTTCCATTCCATCTGCGATCGATTTTATCTTTTTCTTGTTTCTGAATTGAATGTAAATGTGATTTAGGTTTGCTTGGCTTGTTTACTGCCCCTCTTCCTCGTCCCGATTGTCAACATCCTGCCTATTCTATTCCACTTTATTATGGTAAGTGCATCCGTTCACAGACCAATTATTTCTTGAAATAACTCTCTGGCTTCTTGATTGCTTTTGCAATTGTATTTTAACCAAGAAATCAGCATTGCTAGGTGCCCCAAAATTTTGGAATCTTTTAAAAACTTTTTAATATCTTGTTTGATCTGAATGGAAGATACCTGTGACTTGAAAAATCTCCATGTCAAAAGGACATGCTTTTAAATGGAATTTGAGGAGTTCCAATTCAAACTTGATCGAACAAAAAATAAAAAAAATATCCATTGTCTCTTTAGACCTGAGCTCTTGGTTCAATTAGAGCGTGTAACAATTTTTCAAGTGTTGGGAGGCTCCAACGTCTCCAAGACTTGATGTTGGGCTTAGCCAGTTTTTTACTGGGCAAATTCCGCTGGGGATTTTTTGGACTGTTTCTGAATGGCTAAAACTAGCTATCACCTTGATTTCTTGTTACAGTAGTGTATAAAGTATAGGCTGAAGTTAGCAGCCAAAAGTCATAGGCAGCGGAAAAAATGGCTAGCAGCCTAGCACCTTCTAAGGCTTGCCAGTGTGGATTGATTTGCAAAAGTAATGTGCTTTAGCCTATGGGATGTGGTTGTACATTACGAAGATTTAGATATTGCATAGCTAAGTTGAAGAGAGCATTAAGTAGATGACCAATACCAATTCCAATATATCAAACCTATAACCTCAGCTGGTTTCATGAGGAATAAGGACGAGATGACTAAAAAATCTACAGTATCTAATTTTGATTTAGCAAAAGACATCGCACTGCAGCTTAGTTCATGTTATTGAACAACTACCATAGGTGGGCATTGTATTGCCTTACAGAACAAGATTTTGCAGATTAAGTGCCCCACATTTAGAATGCACAAATCTCACTTGCAGTAGAAAACAACCCTTTTTAAAATATTCAGAGTATAAGCTTTTCAAAAGTTTTAACTTCAACTACTGTTTCTGTGTCCGTTATATATACCTTGGGAATGCCAAATTGGTAAGACATAATTTGGCTGCCAGCACCTCAAGACTTAACAAATGAAGTTCTGACATGTATAGTGGTTCAACCATAGATGCCATTGAAACTGCCAAACCAACTAAAACTCTTCCAAAAATGGTGAGCCAGGGAGCTGGAGCAATAATCTTATCTATTTTACCAAAATAGAATACAATATCAGGAGCTAGATTACAGTATCCTCAACTCCTATCCCAGTACTATATTCTTTCAATTCAACCACCACAGAGCTTCACAATCAAATTACAAAATCAGGAGAATAATTTAATTTTTCTGGAGATGGGAACAAGTTACAGATTTACCTGCAAGCCCATGTCATATTTAACTGGTGAATTTAATGGTTTTGAATGCTTTCCAAAGGTTGGGGGGTATAGTATAGGATTTCAAATTTCATTTACTGGCTTTCATTTTAACCCAAACTTGAACGAGGTTATTTGTATTTTGCCCATAAATCTATAAAGGGAACCATTGGAGAAATTTTAGTCATTCTTGACTCTTAATAAGCATGCATCTGAAATCCTGTTCTCTGTAGTTTCTGACGTTCATTAATATTTCAGGCAAAAGTTTATCGGCTTTTCGGCTGGGAGTACAGGAAACCAGAGATGGCTCCTCCAGCATGTCCATACAAGCCTGCAGCTAAAAGGGACAATAAAGTAAGTGAATGACTAATATTATTTAGTAATACGATGAACTACTTTGAAGCAGATTCTTGTCAGCTGTGCAGCTGCATTCAGCTCCATTTGAGAACTTCTGTGTTATTAAAACAACCGAGTGTGATCCTTTTTAGAAAAAGTTAAGAAGTCATTCTTTTCTTTTCTTTTTTGGGTACATTGGGAAATCGTTACCTTACTTGAACCTGGGAGTCTAGGACTTCTACCCAAATCCATTTCCACCCCTACCACCTGAGTTCAGCCCAGGTGGTATTAAGAAACCATTTTAATACCAATGACACATACTTTAGTGCTCATTTTGGTGGTTTGCAAGGAAATTTCTTTTGTATTCTGGTAGCGTGGAATAATCTATGATATCAACCTAATCTATAAGAGAGAATTATTTGCTTTTAGGTTATAGGAAATTACCAATGTGATACAGGAGCTTCTGAGTGTGAATCCCATATTGGCTGTGTGTGATACATAGAAGTTTCATTTAAACTAGAGGCTAACAGCCTGGCTTTTACAAGTGGGCTTTCCTCTATTAGAGCCCAGTTTGTCCAAATCGGATGATGCTAGCATTTAAATGACCCTACCTTTCTTTGGGTTATAGAAAACCTTTCTTCTTTTCTTGGCGATTTGTTCTGAAAGCTTCCCCCAACAATGTGATCTAGAAATTGAATTCTGTTAATCTTGAATATTGATGACTTTACCATTCAGTGCCAGTTCCAAGTGTAAATGATAGCTCATAGTTAAAGTAGTTCAACATTGTGTCTAAACATTAGGGAGAGAAGAAAACCCTATCCTCATAAATGAATAGGGTGATTGATGTGAAATTCCTGAAGTATCTGTTGGGATTCTATGGCCAGCCCCTTGTTGTGAGGATTATTTGATTTTGAATGAAAAGATATGATTTCATTTAATGAATAACTAGTTTTATAACTTGTAATCTGATAAATGGAAACAGTTTACTTCTTGATTATGTCAAACTAGAGTAAAAAAACATATCATAGAAAGAAATTTAAGTGTAAAATATAATTTACACCCTTTAAGTTTACTCCTATATCAAATAACCCCCTGAAGTTTTTTTTGTCTCATTAAACCCTCCTAAACTTTAGTCTGACTTGAAAACGCTAATTTTTCTATTAAATGAAACGAGGCTAACATTTAGTTTCAAATTAGACCAAACTTCAAGAGGATTTAGTGAGACAAAAGAAAATTTCATGGGATAATTTGATACAAGAGTAAACTTCAGGAGTGTAAATTGTATGCACATGGGGTGACCCCCGTTTCATTTAACGGCAAAATCAACGTTTTCAAGTCAAACCAAATTTCAGGGAGGTTTAATGAGCCAAAAAAAACTTCAAGGGAGTAATTTGATACAGGAGTAAACTTTTGGGGTGTAAATTGTATTTTATCCAAAATTTAATTAAATTAAATATAAATTAAACAAAAGAAAATACTTAACAATAAATAACATGTAATGCCATTGTGCTTACTGCATACAAAACTAGTAGGCTGAAGTTCTTAGTTAATTTTCCCATACAACCTAATAGAACCTAATAGCCTATAGATGTAGAAATTTTAACAATGTCTCAAGGAAACTTAGTAAACTACAGTTTTGACAAAAACAAAAATAAATAACAAAACTTCCATAGAAGCATCCTAATAAACTACATCCTGAGTTTAAACAAAAAATAACTTTATATCGAGCATTTCATTCTCCCAAAACGGTGCATTAAATCTCATCTCAAACAATAGAAAGAAGGTTATTGAATGAAAAGTATTGAACAACAACAGAATTGCATGATAATCTTAATGAAAAAATGATTTATATACATATAAAAAGTAAAACCTACATTCCTTCCTTGCAAATCTTCCTGTTGAATATAAGGAAAAAACAATGAATTAAACGACTTAAAAAGCATAAAATATTATTAGACACTAAGAAATATAATCGTTATTATCAGCAATAAAGATGAAGAGTTTTTTCAAATCATTACATGTTTTATGATTGACAGAAACATTGAGAGTGTGGGCCTTTGCATCAGTAATATCAAACACACACATCGCTTTCCTTTAAGTTATTGACCATGCAGAAATCCTTCTATCCCTTTCTAATTTTTTTAATTCTTTCCTCTTATCTTCTATAGTTAGAGATGATTTGACAACTAAATTCAATACCATCAGAATTCCTTAAAATTCATTCACCTCTTTTTTTTTTTTGGGTCATAAATTTATCAGCAGACATCTCAAGCACATTTTATGAATCGGAATGAAAAGTCATATGTCATTGTATGATTTAGAGAAATGAACAAAGAAAGGAAATTGTAATATTTATTGAAAAAGGAAGAATCTTACCAATTGATTTGCAGTTGTCTTGTACTTAAACAAAACAATAAAAAATGATTTGCATTTAGAAGAAGATGGAGAATCATTGGAAGCAGGAGTAGTAGTCTAATCAAATTCATGGTTATCAGCATCAGATTCAAAAAGTATTTCAACTTTCATTGGAAGATCCGGGTAGGGAATCTCATTGAATCATCATCAACAATTATCATGAAAAAGAATAAATCACCTAAGCAATTCAAATCCAATCAATAAAATTCTTTTCATCCATAAAATTGGATCAAATACTTCCATCTAGAATTAACATAACCGCCGGTAGCAGTGAATTTGAAATTCAATTTGAAAACATCTCCCTTATTGTAATGAGATTGTTGATGAAATAAAATATCTGCTTGTGAATAGATTTTTTATGAGCATGCTTACAAACATTTTCGTGTTGATGATTTCATGTTTGAAGCTTCCATGAATATAAATTGAAGTACATATCCAAATGTTATGGCAGGTTGAGGCAGATGCCGAGCCAGCTCCAGCAGGACCTGTTAAACCTGGAAGTGTAGATGTCAAGCAGGATTAATCTGGGTAGCTACTCTGCGACAAGGGATTGATAGGAGAGGAAAAGTATGATCGCATCTACTGGTTTATGTCTTTAACTTCTATTATTAATATTGCGATTATTATTATGGGGCCTGAGATCGTTTATAGTGTAAACAAACTTGGTATAAAGAAGGTAGTCGAAGTTTTTCTGGTTTGAAAGTTATTCCTGTGGATATTAAGTCAATTACAATTTTGTGCATTGATCTTTACATTCTTGAAGGTGCAATCCCCAAAAGGGGAAGTATTTCAGACAATTTTGTACAGAAAGCGTTGTGTGAACAATGGCACAAGAGATTTTTTTTTTTTTCTTTTTCATGCATAAGGGGTTCGTGTTCGACATCCGAGTCTTGTAGCAAGTGTCATATTTCATTTTTTTTTTTTTTTACTTTGGGCGTAATTACCACCACTTGAATCTTCTTGACTTGTATCTAATTAATCACTCACCACAATCATTTGCACTAAATCGAGGTGGCAGTGTCATATTATTTTAAATAACCCGTTCTATCTTATCCTTTGTTTGTATTTGATTCGATCTGCCAAAAAGTTTGCATAGGAAAAGGAAAAACTTTGTAATTGCATTTGGAGGGTCACCATAGGGGCAAGATTGTTTTTGTAGCAGTATATGGCAGTGTCCTACCCATGGTGGAAAAGGCTAAAAGGCTCCCAAAGGCCCATCTCAAAAAAAAAAAAAAGGCTCCCAAAGGCGCTTGACCTCCATAGTCCATAATGAAACTAGTGCCTTGAGGCAAGCTGTAGAAACGCACTGCTGGAAAAATATGATATATAAATAAATAAGTAAATTGTCACCTTTACAACAAATTTAAAAGAAATTAAATGTTTACCAAGAAAAATATAAATTAACTAATATTTATATTAAACAGTAGAATTTTAAAAATAAAGTATGTTAACATGTCATAAGGCTTCAAATCCGCAACAAAGTAAATGTGGTATGCGTAAAAGAAATATGAGATAAACGACAGCGCTAAGTTCATAACAAGGTGGTTGTCTCGGTGGTTCGTTGGTGGTCCATACTCCATGGGTCTAGACTTGAAACTCCTTTTTTATTCCTCTTCTCAATAAGGATTGCTCCAGTGACGCCAAATTTACTGTTTCATCCAAAAATCGAGTCTTTATCAAGATCATTTTATCTGAGCTTCAATAGCTGGACTTTTCAAAATTGCAAATTTCTTTAAGGACTTTTCAAGTGACACTAACATTTTTTAAGCACTGTTTCATTCATAAATGGAATTTTTATCGATCAATTTATCTAGCTTTTAATAGCTGGACTTTTCAAAATTGCAAGGCATCACTGAGTCAATGCCTTTTTAGCACCTCCTCAAAATTCAACCACCGAGTGAAAGTGCATTGCCTTCGACTGTATTGGTATATTATTGCCTTTCTGCGCGGTTTGACTACATTGGGACTACTGCCTTTACGTGTCTTTGACGACATTGGTATTGCCCTTTGTTTTTCTCATAAATTGCATTTCTAGTTGCGTCTAAAATCAAGTGATCTTATTTTGTCCAAATCAAACTAGGCGACATCAATCAGTTGTATGTGTATGGTTCACGTTTATTTTTATTTTTTTTTGGTACAATAGTTTACGTTTATTTATTTATAATATTGTTTACCATTCTTTAAAAGTTTGATTATTAATATATTTTAATAACTAATATATGTTTAGTATAGAGATAAATATAAAAAGTAAATTTTTATAAATGAATTTTGTATACAATTTTGTATATAAAATTCATGTATAAAAATTTACGTCTTATTTTTATTCTTATACCAAACATATTATTAGAATAAAAATTATTTTTAATTTTTAAAAAATACCTTATTTATTAATTTCTTCTTTTAAGAATTAATTTTATCAATTTAATTTGTTAAATTTTAAATTTATAATAATTTTATCTTTAAATTTATAAAATTAAAAAAATAAAAGAATAAAAATTACTAATGACTTAAAATTTAAAAAATTAAATCGATAAAATTAATTTTTAAAAATTAAAATTTATAAATAATATATATTTTAAAAATTAAAAATATATTTTACTGTAATAATTACTAATTATTAGTAAAAATAATAAAATATCATTAATCTTTGCACAGCACCTTTCTATGAGATGGCGGGCCTCCTCCTTGTGGGAGTTGTTTTAAATTCAACAATCAATCTTTTCTCTTTTAACCGGCGAATCCATGGAAATGATTTCATGGGGCCCTTTAACGCGACTCGTGATTAAGGTCATCATCATCACCTCTTTTTCAAGAGAAACATCTCTCTCCCCCTCTGTCTCTGCGTGAGTGCAAAGTTGAAAGCGGTACCAGTTTTTGGAAAATGACATTGGATCACTGTTATCTCATTTGTTTTAGATTTTACATCTTCTGAAATTGATTTTATTAGCTTAAAATGAATTCTCATGATTATAATTTATATTTGTTTGGCTTAAATTTTCAAATTAATTCTTAATTATATAAATCAATTTCAATGGAAGTAACCCTAGAAAAAATTACAAATTCCATTCATAAAGACCATCCAAACAATATTATAAAAGAAATTCAATAAATAAAACTTAATAATTCTCCCAAAATCTTCCTCTAATTATATTTCAAGAAGTAATATATTTTACAATATACAAATAAATTAAAATTTATGAAATTAATTTTTTTATCGTCAACAATTTAAATATGAATTCATTTAAAATTGAATTTTTTTTATAATCTAATCCAAACATAATGTTGAGTATTGTGGTTTTGTTAAGCCGAGTTTGGCAAAACAATGAGACACAGAAAATCTGTTCTAATTTAATAAAATTGTCACAAAAAACGGGCCAATCAATCAAGTCATTCTCCTTTGTCTTTGTCGGCTTCAACAAAGGGAAGGCCTTGAATGTGTGGGCCTAATGTAGTAAAAAATAACGGGCCTAATTTTATAGCTCTAGTGATGAAATTACAGGGTTGCCCTCCATTACTGTTTTGTGAGATAACGTTGTAGGCTCCGCTTTAGAACAATTTTGACTGATGGATTTTCTAATCTACCCAACATTGTAGAGTTGTTGTGTTCAGGTCGCGAACAAAAATCACAAGACGAAAAAAAGAGAAAGATGATAATGATTATTTTTTTTTTATAAATAAAATTTAGATTGAAAAAAAAAATCCATTTCAGTTCATAATCAACACATGTTTTAAACTCATTAAATACTTAAAAATACTTAAATAAAAATATTCAAAAATTAAATTCAAATTATAAAAAGTTCATCAAATAAGACAATTTTCATTGGCTTGATAATAATAACTACAATGATACGGGTATAATTTACATTATAAAAGAATTCAATTGTCATATTACATAATTTATTGAAGAATGCGCATCAATAAGTACTGTACATAGATAACATTATTTAATTAAATGAGAAAATTTTTAATTGATTCGATCATTTAAATTTGTTTATTGAACCAATAATGTATAAAAATATAAAAATAATTTATATGTAATAGCATAAAATTGATGAAAATATATTCATAAAATGACAAAGAAGCATCTTCCTTTTTAAAATATCCAAATGCATGTCTGTCCTAAAATTTCAATTTCAGTATCTCAAATGTCACAACCAGACGTATAATATATAGAAAATACAAAATGATAATCTTGCTTTTTATTTCTCAGGGTTATTCAACCTGAACTTTGACTGAAATTAGTTGCTTGCAAGAGAGTCAAAGATAGAGAACAAGTGACCAAACTTTATTTGAGTGCCGACATACTGTATTACTGTATAAGGAGGGACTGGAGGAACCACTAGAAGTCACTAACCCCCAAAACATTGCAGTGGAGTAGGAAAGAAAATTGATTCAAATAATTGACTTGACCTTGTTTGCTTTGTTTTCTTCTTCGTTTTGGGTCTTTGGTATTAGCTATTAGGGGATGACCCATGGGTGCAATGCAGTTGCAAATGAGGCTTTACTCCCTTTTGTTGGAAAAGCACAGCACCCGCACAAGCAGGAGTCCAAAAGCGAGATAGAAAGAGTCAGAGACAGAGTCCGCAGTATCTTCCACCTTGTTCCAAGTCATAAATTGACCACCAGCCAGAAACAGTCAAAGAAAATAGGTGATTATTAATTTTGCCATCACCAAAACCCAGCAGACAATTCGCACCTCCACACGTAGAAGAAACATATTGAGAGGAGGCAGGGGCGGTGCTGAATCAACAAATTTGTTTTGGGGTATGCTTAGAAAATAATTTTAAAAAAATAGAAAAAACAAAAAATTTTACATGTAAAATTCTAAAATTTAAAAAAAATTTGGAAGCCTTACCACACAAGAGGCACCGCATCTGATAGAAGGAGTGATTTATTATGAAAATGAGAATAATAAATTTTAATTATTAAATATTGTATGAATGGTCAAAATTAATATATAAAATCATATGATATTTAAGTATGATATAATTTTAATTATTTATGTATCATTTAATACATGATTAAAATTTACTCTTCTCATCTCTAATGATAAAAAATATTCTCACTTAATGCATTTCTTATTGTCAAATTATTTAATAAATTTAATTATAATAATAACTACTTAAAAAGAAGCACTTTTAATTATATGATACTAGTAACATGTGATTGAATGATAGTGTAAGAAAAATTTACACACACACACGCACACACACACATATATATATACATAGAGAGAGAGTAAATCTCCATTTTGATTATCTAAAGATAGAAGTGTCATCATTTTAGACTTTCAAAGATTTTATCATCAATTTAGTCTTTAGATCTAAAAAATGTTATCAAAATCATTTTTTTATGTATAGATAGGAATTAAATTGACAAAATTTTGATAATTAAAAAACTAAATTGATGATAATTTTATATAATTGAAAGATTAAATTGATGATATTTTTTTATTATTGAGGGACTAAATCAAAATTAATATCTTTGAATGATCAAAATGATGATATTTTTTAATTTCAGAAACTAAATTGATGACAAAATCTTTAAAAGATTAGAATGATGACACTTATATTTTTAAATGATTAAAATGAAAATTTCCTATATACATTTGATTGTTCGTATTTTATAATTTGAATAAGCATCCACATTGCCCCCTTGCATGCGGCAATCAGCGTGCACCCGGACTCTCTGAGTCGTTTAATTTTAATGTATTAGTATCTAAATGAATCTATAGAATCCTCAGCCCCTCACTCTCTCACACTTTCTTCAAATGCACCCAAAACTTGCTCCCACTAAAAGTTGTCCCCTTTTTTTAAAAAAAAATTTGGAGGGTGTTTACTACTACTTTCCATATCATTATGCATTCTGTTCCCATATGGCATATAATATATGATAATTGCTTTAACTTTTACTTATTATTATGTTTATAGTTTACGGCACAATGGTTCCTATTTTTGTGTTAAAATTCTATAAAAAAAATGAATTTGAAATGAATGGTTAGGAAACCAGCAAAGTCACAAACAACAAAGAAATAAGCCACAAGAAGAGGCAGCATTTGTTTCTTTTGGAGCTCATGCGCTCAAATATGTGTGCACTGCCGCCGCCGGTGGCCAGTTAGGCGAGGAACCCACTTGTGCCATACGACAAAGCAACCGGCCTTTGGATTCTATACCATTATTATTAAATTCTATGTAGTGTAAACCATAGATTATTATATTTATAGCATAATACTAATACCTTCAAGTAGACAATGGATGGTGTTGCTTACTAGTTTTGAGATTACTTTTTTCGTTTATTTTTATTTATCATTTTAGAGAATTTTTTGTTTTAAAATATTTATTATTTAATAATATTAAAAATATTAATTAATTTTTTTTAATTTTATTCTTATATTTTAATAAAAAGAAAATAGTAAAGTAAGTAAAATTTAAAAAGAAAAAATATAAATAAAGTAAGAAAAAGGATAACTTAATTATGTTAAACTATATTTTTTAAAATTAAAATTATTTAATAACTTTCTTAATTTTTATATAATTACTTTAAAAAACATAAAAAATGAATGGAGAGGGAGAATTTTAATATTCATTCTTAGTTCTTAGGTGGGATGAAGTGAGAGTGAGAGTATGAAACAGTCCAAAGGATTTTGTGTTTCCTAATAATGATCTTCCCATATGGGAAGTTGATGCATGTTGTATCTTATCCACATGAGATTCAGCTCTGACCACACAATATGAAGTGGGCTAAATAATTTAGTTAAGCGTATACTTTTTTTTCTCTTCCAATAAGAAATAAGAACACAAATTTATTGTTTGTATCAATAACTTGGTTGCTTCCATGGGAGAAAAACGGGGGTTTCAGATTCAAATTATTGAAATTTATATAGTATTATTAATCTCCATTATTTGAAGTGGACCTTGATTGGATAATCATAAAGCATTGATGGAATTGTTAACCAAGAATTTTCAACTGAAAAATTGATACCTTTTGTTACTGTTAGTTTCCCATTATCCACTTTGAAGGGACGGGATCTGATTTTTGCTACTGGTACATATTTCGTTACAAAATAGAATTGAAAACAGAATTGAGATACGTTCAGCAAGATAACCAAATCAGTTTTCCCATTAATCGAAATTAAATTTTTTTTAAATGATACTGAGTGTTAAAATTTGAACTTGAATAATCAAAATAATAAACACAGTAACACATTTCCTTAACTATTAAACTAAATTGTTAGAATGTATCCTTTGCTTATTTTAATCGCCACTCATTTTTGTCCTTTTCTTTCTATTTTTAAGATCAATTGCGTTTTATTGATATTTTTCACCTTTTATAACATTAAAATTAAGAAAAAAATTATTTTTACTGACTTAAAATAATTTATTGTTTAGCACCAAAAAAAAATAATTTCTTGTTTGGAATGTTTCACCCACCCTCCAAATTAGGCTTATAGCTATTATAATTTGAGAAATATATACTAAACACGTGATATTTTAACAAAGAAAATGACTAAGAACACCCCATTTTCCCCTTTTTTAGTGTAAACATGGAAGCTTATCTATTGACTATTGCGACTCAAATTCATATGTTCTACCTTGACCATTTTTTTTGGGGGTAATGATTGTATAGGAGGCCGAAAGAATCAATGAAAGAAGAGAGAGGTGGGGAGAAATTAAACCTACAATATCAAGTGCACACCATGTGATCAAGGGTTGGTGGTATGTGAGTATGTGACCTATTAACTCATTTGACAATTTTAATAGTTGAGACAATATATACATAGACAAATAAAAAAGAAAACTCTTACAATAACAGATTAACATAAGGATCATATAAAAAAATAAAAAAAGATATTTTGAGTATAACCTTTTGAATTATAGTTGATCATTTAAGAAATAATTTTACTTTTTAACAAATTTCTTCAAATTAAAATTCTAATATGTGTTTTCTTATCAAATATTTCTATTATTTTTTTACGATAATGGAACTAAATTTATTGGTTTGATGCATTTAGTTAAATACTGACTCAAGGTTTAAATTTCAGTAGTCAAGATATAGAGCATACTTTCTTAATCATTAGTCTAATTTCTTTGAATTATATTCCTAAATATTTATTTTAACATGTTTAATTTCTACAAAAATTTCTTACGTTTTTTATGATGAGTATGTAATTTTTAATCTTTATATAAAAAATTTACAAGTCTCTATATTTATAATTAATAGTTAAAGAGACAGTCTAAAAAAACTTACAAAATTTACGTGGAAAATATCACAATATTACATTTTTTTAAATAAATACTCGAAGTAACCCACTCATGCACTATTTTTGTTAAAAAAAAAATTCAAATTCTTTATGGGAAATATGTGTAAAACTCTATATATAAGTTTTAAGGAAGCTTTATAAGCTTTTTAAAAGAAAGATATTTGATCTATTTTGAACAAAGTTTTTTTTTTTCTTTAAATGAGAGTAATCTATTTTTTATTTAGAAAATTATATTGACTTTTCCAAGATTTAGTCTAACTTAATTTTTCTTTTCATTCTAAAACATACATAGATTTATCTTAAGGTTCGTGAAATACATATACTGCCAAATTCATATTTTCATACTTAGAATTTAATTCTTTTTTCAACAAACAATTAGAAGTAAATTATCAATAAGAAATTTAAATCATTTACATATAATTTTAAATTCAAACATTGCGTACTCTTTATAAGTTAAACGATACTATCTTCAAAAAAAATTTTGGTATAATTTATAATATGATTTAATCTTAATTTATTATTAGTATAAAAAAATTTTATACTATAATTTAATTATATATTATTATATCATCAATTTATTGAATTATTATTATTATAACTAAATTATTTTAATAATTTATTAATATATAATTAAATGATAATATAAAATTTTTTATATTAATAATGAATCATGTTAATTTTTTAAAATATAAAACTGAATAGAAATCATGATTATTTTGATTTTAAAAAAAATAGAATACTTCTTGATTTGATTTTTTGGATTTATAAAAAATAAAATTATTTTGATTAATAGATAATTTATAAATATTTTTATAAATTTTTATTAAAATTTTTTGCATGCTCTAATATTAGAGTAAGGCAATTTCTTCTTCCTTATTTTTACGCAATGGAATGACGTCGTATTGGGTCGGTAATGGTATTCCATTGGCAGGGGACATGTGAAAGCGGAAAGCATACTGTTTGCGCACTCTATCCATTCTCATATAGTGGGCCCACCACTTCTAGTTGGGTGGGTGGGGCCACTTTGCTGGTTTATTTAAATTTAAATTTAAATTATTATCGATATAAATTTTTTAATATTATTTTTTAATTATGTATTAATATATTATTAAAATAATTTAATTATAACAATAATTATTTTAAAAATTAAAATTTTTAATAATACTCCAGTTAAATAATAACATAAATTTTTTTAATAATAATATATCAAAATTAAATTCTTTAATCTTTAATGCAAAAAATAAAAGATGAATTATGTCCTAATTACCAGCTACTACCCTCTAAACCCCCTGTGATTTTAAGATATTTTAAGGGTCTCCATCACCCTAGCTTTTGGACAGTGGCGCCCACATCACAGCTTTAATTGACCCCTCACTTTGTATTAACATGGCTAATTCTGGTTTGGTTGTGTTCCCATGAGACATAGGGGACCCTTGTTTTGTGTTTAGGTGCCCCAACAATCACAGCTTCAACGTATTTTTTCAAAAACAAAAAAAATTGACATGATAGATAGATAAATACCTGTTCCTCCTCCCATGAAAATAAATGAATTATTAGTGTCCTTTTTTATTTTCCAGCCTTCAGTAATTACAGTGCTTAAATTGATAAAATATGAAAACAATTCGAATTGTATTAGAGTAGTTAGATCATAAAAGAAAATTAATATTGAAATCATTAATTTTCAAATTTTGAAATTTTAAATATTATTATAGTTATATTTTTAAAAAATTATTGAGTTTCACTTATCTAAATTGATTTTGTAGAACTGTTTGAAGTTGTCTTGTTGAAAAATCAACAGATCGCACATCAAAACAATTTTTGTTCACCGTAAAAATTACCCTCAATCAATTTAATTAGATTTAATTATTATAATAATAATAATTAATTTTAGAAAATTTAACCAAAACATCTATAATTATTTTGATAATTGGTTTTGGAGACTTCAAAATAAAAATAAAAATCAAACAAGCAACGGTTTTAGCTACGTTGATTTTGAGTGACTCAATGTAGAGGATTCCATTTCCAAAATATATGAGCAGAATAAATTTTGCTCTGTAGGAGAATATGACCTCTATTATTATCAATAATTAAATTTGATTTGGCAAAATAAATATCCAGGGGAAAAAAAAAGATTTACAAATTAATTATTCAGTTAGTTTTAGACATTGTATCATATTTGGTTAAATTGATGACAATAGAACGTGGAATCAGTTAACTTCAAGTCTGGTTAGTTAACCACAGGCCGTAGCCTTCTCCAGTTCTCCCTAATTAGCTGGTTCTTCTACAGCATCATCTTGTCGGCACCTATGTCTGATTCAGGTGCCCCTTTTTAGTTTTTGTGTAGTTTTATTTTGTGTTTTCTCCCTTGTCTTTTGGTCCATTTTCTCAATTAAAAAAATGATCATAATAAAATACATTTTATATTATTTAATATAAACTTTAAGATTAACAAAGATTACTCCATTATTTCTTTTTATCTGTTATTTTAATGAAAAAATCTTGTTTCATTTTGTTTGTTATTTTTAGATTATTAAATAAATATTAATTATTTTTTTAACTTTATCATTGATATTAATAAAATTAGAAAATATTGGTGATCACTGAATAATAAAATTTAAAATATTTCAATAAAAGAGTTAGAATTAAATTTCTTTTGGTATAGTTAAGGATTTAATTTTAATTTACTATTATAGTAAATTTTTTTACACTATTGTCTAATTAAATATTATTATATCATTAAATATGTTTGATTTTTTATATAATTGTTATTATAATTAAATTTATTAAATAATTTAAAAATATATGATTAGATGGTAGTATAAAATTTATTATATTAACAATTGATAAAAATTAAACTCTTTTAATTAAACACAGCTATTTTTTTTTATAAATAATATTATTTAATGACTTTCTTAATTTTTGTGTAAGTGTTTCAAATGACGAATAAAAATAAATGAAAAGGGTATAATTTATAGCTAAACTATAAATAATGACCACTCTTACAAAAGTAATTATACACAAGTATTTAATAACCACTCAATGTAATTATTTTGTCAAGTTGAATTTGTTTTTTTGCCAAGTTAAATTGAATCGATTGATAGAATGATTATTTGATTTTGTGTAAATAACTACCCAAATTTATTAGTATTTGAATGTCTGCCTTAATTGTACCCAGATTCTTGCTTCTCTTTCGTGTCCTATGGCTTCCTGTAACGTGATTGAGTGAACATTTCTTTAATTCAAACGGGTTTTAAGATTTAAAAGAATTTTTATTTATTTGTTTTCTTATTTATTTTAATGTTTATATTATTTTTTAAATATAATTATAAAATAATTAATTATTATTTTTAAGTTGAATGTGATTCTTTTTTTAAATATAAATTATTTTATTCAAATTCTATTTTAATAAAAATTAAGTTTATAAAATCAAATTCGTGAAAAATCATCCTTTTTAAACTAAAATGTTGTTTTCAAACTTTTAATTTGATTGATAATTTTTTTTAATTCAAAAATAGATAAATTTTAGGCTTATTTGTAATTTTAGTCCTTTTATTTTAATAAAATAAATGCTTTGGTTCTTTATTTTGAAAATAAAATATTTGGCTCCTTTATTATCACAAAATAAACAGTTTTAGTTTCTTTATTTATGTGTCATTAAAAATTTAACTAAAAATATTGATGTGACATTAAAAAAATTAATTTTTTATTATAAATAAATAATTAAAATATATTTAACAGCATATGACTCCTTAAATACTTAAATTAATTTTAATAAAAATTATTAAGATTAATGTAAATATTTAGAAAATTATATTTATACCACATGCATTTAAAATAATTTATTTAAAAATAATTTTTTTTAATGTTATATCAATATTTTTCTATTAGTTTTTAACAGCACATCGAGAAAGGACCAAAATTATTAATTTTTTAAAAATAAAAAGATTAAATAATTTATTTTAAAATTAAAAAAATCAAATTACTTATTTTATTAAAATAAAAGGAATAAAACTATAATTAAAATTGAATTTTATTAACGAGATAAGAATTTCCAAAAATATTTTCGCACTTTGGTACACACAAATGAAAAACAACTACTATAAAAAAATTATAATAAAAACTCAACATTAATCTATAACCATCCCAAGGGTATTCATAATGTAATTTACAATAATCACATGGCCCTTTGAAATCTTGAAGAAGAACTTGTGGACTTTGGTTTGGACCATGAGAACACAACTTACTGCAGAAAGACTAAAGAAAAACGATTAGTACTAGTAAACACAGCACGTGCCTCCTTGGGCCTGCTCCCACATGAGGGTAATGTCCCACGTAGGTGAAGAAATTATTCCATAGTTATGAAGTATAATAAATACATATTTTAGAATATATTTTTATTATTAATTTAAATTTTTAACATAAAAATTATATAAGATTTTTTAAAATTAATGATAAAAATATATTCTTAAAATACGTATTTATTAATACTTTAATAACAAACAGTAATTTTTCTACATAAATGAGTTGTGTATCTTTCCGAAAGATATCTGATTGTGTTGACTATGCATTAAAAGAGTTTTGATCATCCAACTCTAGTTAGTAGTTTTCTTTTTTAAAAAAAAGGAGAAAAAACACAGCACGTGTCAAAGCAAGAATAAAAAACATCAGACGTAATAATAATATAATTTTTTTTCGTAGATGTAAGAATTATTTTTTCAAATCATTTAAAAATAGAAGGAAAAAAGAAAATAAAAAACTCCTGCAATCCGCACCACGCGCCAAAAATTTGACATTCGTGTAAACCTCTAAGATTCTATTTTGGGCTAAGATTCTAATTTCTGTTTTTTCTTTGTTGGCATTTGAGATTCTAATTTCTACTCCACCTGTGTCCTCCCTCCTCATCTATTTTGTATATTAAAGAATGCCAGATCATTGCTCTCTACCAAGAACTTCATTGCCCTTGCCGGGGAGCAACAAAACACTTTTTGTTAATTAACCCTAAATTAAAGTTTTAGAACTAATTATGTAATTTGAAATACCAAATTTAAAAAAATTTATTTTAGTAGTTTGAAAATTGTGCAATTCATATCAATTTATAAATTAAAAATAAAAAATTTTAATTTTAAAATTTAAATGATTATAATAAAAGATTAAAGATAAATTTTGTTTTACATTAATACTTAGGAGAACAGGTATAGATGACAAAAGAAAAAAAAAGATAACGAATGAAAAAAAAATAAAATAAAATATTATCTCCTTATAAGAAAATTATTTTTTATTATTAATTTAATAAATTTTTATAAAATATATAAATAAATTTTGACTTCAAATTCACAGCATATGAGTTTTATTTTGTAACAATGGAAATACCCGTTTTTTCTCTTTTAGTTACTATTGAAAAAAAAAAAACAAAAGAAAACAGTGCGTGAGGTTACGTAAGGGAGGGGGAAAAGTGAAAAGGATCCAAAAGTGAATATAAAAATGATGTTTAACTTGTTTCCCTGATTGTTTGGTGGGTACCGAGATTTTTCTTGAATCTCCCGTTAACATTTTTAACTTTTTAAGATGGTCACGTGAGGGGGCCATCTTTTCGGACAATGACACGTGATGGTGGCTGCACCTTTTTATTTATTTGTTTATTTATTTAATATTTAATCTCTGCGCGTTTTACGTGTTGCTTTGATGAGTTAGGTCCGATCCAAGTAACGAAAGCGGGCAGATACGAGATAAGATAAGATACTCCTAGGTACGAGACAAGATGTGAGATACGAGATGATTCCTTCTTACTTCTCTGTAAATGAGTTTATGAATCTTTGAGTTTTTTTTTTTCTAAAATACAAAAAATCTTTTCTAACAATGAGTTATTTTAAAAAAAAAAGTTGAGAGTTTTTTATACATGTAAAAAAATTTAATTTATATTAAATACACATTTTAATAAGTTTAAAAAAATCTTATTATTAAGTTTTAAAGCACAATAAATTTTTAAAAATAATTCATAATTAATTTTTTTTTCATATTTTAACCTTTTTTTTTATATAACAGGATTTACACTTTAAAAACCTAATATCTCTTTGACCACATTGACAATGGGAGGAGGAAGGATGTATATTTGCTTTAATTCTTCTAAATTCTAATAATAAAATTGAGC
Source organism: Castanospermum australe (assembly GCA_019955255.1). Lineage (NCBI taxonomy): Eukaryota > Viridiplantae > Streptophyta > Magnoliopsida > Fabales > Fabaceae > Castanospermum > Castanospermum australe. The sequence goes on from NSJW01000159.1 coordinate 1,314,773, forward strand.
CTACAGCAGTGATAAGACAGAGTCAAGCTGGAATGATTCAAAAAAAATTTATTCAATTCTTGTTAATGATGAAATGACACAGTTTTATCTCCTTTTAACCTTTTTTTTTTTTGGGTTAGAAATTATTTCCTTTTAACTTTTATTATCAAGTTTTACTTTAGTATATCAATATCATTAATAAGTTATAAACATTTATTAATTATTAATTTTTACAATAAATATTTAAAATGTATTGTGTATAAATATAATTAGTTATTATTAAACATTTACTAATTGATTAAAATATTAATATTAAGAAATAACTTGAGTATTAGAATAATTCTAATAAAAATTTAAAAAATAAAACAATAAAGTAGAGTTCCAACTTCCAATGGCTTTGGATCACGCCGGCCGAGCAGTATTGAGAGGTGTGATGGGACTGCATTAGCAAATTATTTTGTTTTTTAGTAAGCAAAAGGGATAATCCATTTGTATTACACGTCTAAAGTACCTTTCTATACATACGCCGTCTTTATTCGGTTATTCCTATCAAGTATACTATGTGGGCATTTACTTAACCCCTAAGTACTATTATTTCTGTAATGATAAGCTAAAAAGGGAGTAGTTTTGGTATTTAATTTTGATCTTACGAGTGTAATTTTTTTTTATTATTTAATTATATATTAGTACAGAATTAGTTTCTAAAATTAAAATGAGATAATATCATTATACCCAAAAAAAAATGAAATGATATCAAAGATTCAATCTTTCACATATTCTTCTCTCTTACTTAAATACTTGTACTTCTTATGTGATAAAAAAGTTTAATTTTTTAAATAATTATTGTCATATAATTAAACTCTTTTAGTGATATATTAATAAATATATTAAATAATAATTTATTTATTTTTTACATTGACAATATATTAAAATTAAATTAAACAAAATATTATGTGTTCTATGCATTTAAATGCAAATTGTTTGAATGAGCACCTCATATTAAACTTTACTGCCATCTCAAAAACAGTTCTTTTGTGTCAATGGTGAGTAATATTTCAATTTATGTATGTACTATAGTTCGTGTTATGATAACCTAAATCACGTTTGAATCTTGTTATTTGGTAGGTGAGATTACTTTTACCAAAAAAAATCAATTTTTTAACATACATAATAATGTTAATTAAATCTCATGCATACTTTAATAAATTAATAAAATATATATTTAAAACCACAATTAAAATAAAAATTACAAAGTAAACTTTATAAACACAATACATTCATTTTTCTTTGTTAAAACTAATTTTTAGTTCACAAATTATGCATGCTTTCTTTAGTCCTTTAAAATATGCTATCAATTGAGTTATTGAAATGATTTAATTCATTTCAAGTTGGTTCTACTGTACATATTTATTAAGTTGAAACCTGTGTATTTTAATGCACGGAAGAATTAAATAGAAAAAATTTATAATATTTAACAATTATTATCATATTATAATTCAAGTAATAAATAAATTTAAATTAAATAATCAAAAATGATAATTAAAAATAATTAACTACTCAACTAATAAAATTATATATTAGAAGACCAAATCAAGTAAACAATAAACATGTACCTTTTAAGGACAAAAATAGTGATTTTTTTTAATTTTTCATTTTTGTTCCACAGTGCTACCTACACCCTTATTACATCATCATTGTTGAGATAGATAATCATAATTTTTATTTAATTAATGATATGAGATATAAATAATTTTATGTTAATGAATATATCCATTCTTTCAAAATTTTCTGATAAGAAACTAACTCAACTTTTGCTTAAAGATTATATTTTACTTTATTTAGTCAAATCGGTTAATTACATTATAACTCTATTAATTATTTTCACGATACTAATTCACATATAGTGGTTTTCGTATTTTGTTATGTGATATATTACTTGAAGTAATAATTTCGATATAACTCTTGATAAGTTGTTTTTATTTTTTATTTTTAAATACAAATGACACTTAAGTAGAGAAATTATTACATATTTTTGAAGCGTCAGTTCAATTGTGTTTCATTTATTTATATTTTAATATATCATTATTTAATAATTTAAAAGTACATTTTACAAAAATACACTCACTAAAATAAAATAATAAATTTTTATATTGAAAAGTGTATTTCTTTATCATTAAATATTGATATATCAAAATATAAATTAATAAAGTATAATTTTATATGACATTTTAAGAACTTATTATAATTTCTTTTAAGTAATGTTTGGATGAATAATAACTAAAAAAATAATAAAAAATAACATAATAAATATTATAAAATATAAGTTTAAGAATTATTTAAAATGATGAAGTAAAATAAAAATGAAAAAGCTCAAAGTTACTCGTTATCATTTAAAATTTTAAATTTATTGTTCATCCAAATTAAGAGATCAAAGAAAAAATAACATAGTCTAAATAAAAAAATTAATAATAAAATTTAGTTAAATTATTATTTTACTCTTATTTAAATGATTATTATTTTTATATTAAAATAAAATTATAAAATAAAATTCTTAAAAACTTGTCATTCTCTTCTTACATTATTACTGTCAAACAAAAGTCAAAAACTCTTCTCTCTTATTTCATTAATTAACTAAATAATAAAAAAACATATATTTTTACATTTCAATCTTTATCTTTTTATTTCATTTCATTATTAACCATTTTCTTTCAATTCCTTTAAATCTACTCCTTAACATAGGCTTAACCAAATCCTAGTTAAACGACCACCATTGCCTCTACCGAAAGAACAGTCAACCCACTAGTACTCCCACTGCTACTCATAACCCCTCTCGTTCTCGATATATCGCAGGCTCCAACTTGTCGACAAGGATTCAACAACAGCACCACCAACCAGTGAAGCAGAAGCCAAACCATGACAAAGCTCTGTTACTGTTCCGCTTCTTTCTTTTTTGGTTTGGGTCCCCCCTCTCTCTCCCGTCCCTGCGTCTCTCTACAGTAAAAAACGTTTCACACAGCGAAGAAGAATAGCTATTCTTGCTCAAAGATTGGGTTGCGTTGCGTTGAATTAGAACCACTGCAACAAGAAGAAGAAGATTATGGGCATACTGTATGACGATGTAGTTATTATCAGGCAGCCAGAGAAAGAAGGTGACCCGAGCGTCATTACTGTGAATTGCCCTGACAAGACTGGTCTGGGTTGTGATTTGTGTCGCATCATACTCTTCTTTGGTCTGAGCATTGTCAAAGGAGGTAAGCCAACTAGCCAAGATTCATATACAGTTCTCAAATTTGCATATAGCACTCGTACTCTTTTTTGCTTTGTTGCTGAGACCTTAATGCATATGAGATTTGAATCCTTTAAAAATCAAATCTTTCTCTTCTATTTTCGTTATCTATTTGAATCTGAGAGATGGGTATGTGAGTTAACTGATGTAATTGCTCCGGCTAGAGATGGATTTTACTTTCTGCCTTTGACCCTGTGAAGAGTGAACAAAATTTCGTTATTTTGAGACTAATTCTTTTGTTTCATTTCCTGCAATGAAGACTTATCAACCGATGGGAAATGGTGCTACATAGTTTTCTGGGTGGTTGGGAAACAGAAGACCAGGTGGAGTCTGTTAAAGAAAAGGCTAATTGGGGCATGCCCTTCTTGCTCCTCAGCTTCTGGATTCTCTTATTACCGCTCTGACTTGCAGCCGCCGAAGCCTCCGGATGTTTTCCTTTTGAAGTTTTGTTGCCACGATCGGAGAGGGCTTTTACATGGTAATTTGGGAAACTGTCTTTGGAATCCAAATCTTAAACTAGCTGTCTACATATGTCTTATCAGTTATCTTGCTGACTTGCTCTTGCCGATAGAATTTAAAACACTATTGATTGGTCCATAACTTCCTTCTTAATATCAATCCATTTATCAATTGACAGAAAGTTTTCTGTGTGCGCCCAATTCTTTTCTTATATATTTATATAATTTCTGTGTGAGGTCAGAAATCAATACTTTAGGGTTTCATGGTATACTGATATTTTTGGTTTCCTAAAACTTCTATCTTGGTGTTATTCCCCCCACCCCTTTGTTCTCACTTGTGTAGAAGTGTACTAAACGGATCGTTTGGTTCTGTTCATGTGAAAATCATGCAAAAGGGAAAATCAACTGGCAGTCTTATAAAGGCAATTGATGTCATCTTCTAAAACACATTCCAATTCTAAAGCTTCGTAGTCTATTATTCACAGATACATGTACTCTGCATGCCTTGAATTTAGCCACCCTTCCTGGATATACTGATTAGAGGTTATATGGTTTTTATTAGATTATCGTTACTTTTTGACATGGTTGTTTGGAATTTGGTAGACAGAACAAAGTAATTGAGTGTCTTTATAATGGTGACAGATGTTACAAAGGTTCTTTGTGAGCTAGAGCTTACCATAAAGAAAGTGAAGGTATCTACTACACCTGATGGCAAAGTGATGGATCTGTTTTTCATCACAGATACCAGGTTGTACAATTTCTATGTATGTATATATATTTTGAACAAGCTTGTGTTGTGATTTGCTAACTTCTGATTGCTAGTTCATTTATATTGAACTTTCTTTATCTATTTACAAAACTGTGGATTTGATGAGCTCGAATGCAAATCGATTTTTCTTTTTCATAAAAAAATGAAACTTGAATGGGACTGATATGGTAGCTAAGTTGAAAAAATCAAAATAATCACTCTTGTGCAATTTTGTGCAGAATTACTGTCGTCCTTATAGTGACTGTATTCTGTACTAGTAAAATATTTGTGGGTATTGTTCAGGGAAATGTGCTACTAGTATTCCAAAGTCTTTTAAATGGCAGAATTTTTCATTAGAGGATGTTGAAATGTGTTTTATGGGAATGGAAGTTAATTATCTGATGTACAAAATGCCCTTTCGATGACAATTCCATCTCCTTTGAGCTTACTAATGTAATTTACTCCTTACCTCTTGTATCTATATCAGGGAACTTCTACATACAAAGAAGAGAAAGGATGACACGATTGAACAGTTAAAATATATTTTGGAGGATGCCATAATTAATATTGACATTGAATTGGTTGGCCCAGAAATTACAGCTTGTTCCCAGGCATCCTCATTCCTTCCAACTGCAATCACAGAAGATGTCTTTGATTTGGAATTGCCTGATTCGGTTCAAAGTGGAGTTTTCACATCAGATTGTGTTTCTATCACGATGGACAACTTGCTGAGTCCTGCTCACACGCTTATCCAAATTATGTGCCGAGACCACAAAGGTCTTCTTTATGACATCATGAGAACTCTGAAGGACTACAACATTCAGGTATAGTAATTTGGAATATGAATACTGAATAATACAGTATTTCCGAGAGATTATTTTAGGCTGCTGTGAATTGGGTAGTGCTCTTAGCATAAAGAATTGATAAGCCTATAAACTTAATTTTGTCTTAAATGTGCTGTTTTTTTGTTGGTACTGCATCATGAAATTTCATCTTCCCTTCCCTCGAGGCTTGTTTGTCTTTGTTGTTTTAAGCTGCTTGAAGAAAGGCATGCATATACTTTCTTAGTCATCTTATTTAGTATCCTAGTAGTAAAACCTAATTTGTTGTTTAACCAGATTTCTTATGGGCGCTTCTCTACCAAACCTGGAGGAAAATGTGAGATTGACTTGTTCACGCAAGCAGATGGGAAAAAGATAGTTGACCCCAGCAAGCAGAATTCTTTGTCATCGCGCCTTAAGATGGAACTACTTCGTCCAATCAGAGTAGCTGTCGTGAGCAGGGGCCCTGATACTGAGCTTCTTGTTGCAAACCCTGTGGAGTTGTCTGGCAAGGGACGGCCTCTTGTCTTTTATGATATTACTCTTGCTCTCAAAATTCTTGGCACTTGCATCTTTTCGGTAATTACTGATCTGCTCTATGCTTCCAACTGTTTAGTTTCCCATGCATGCTCTAATTGCTCAGTGAAGTCATAGTCTTCCTAGGTGACTGGCACAATTTGAATCCACACTGTTCCAACTTCCCAATAGAATCATGTTCACAAAGTTATATAGGATAGAAAGAACAAAATAAAGTTACCAGAAGACAGTTTTACTTAGATTTTACAAACTCTGTTTTTTGTTCTAGCAACTTAATATATTTGAGTTTACAGGTTATTCATAATTTGTTTTTCAACAGACTGTATGTTAATATTCTGGTTAACTGTTTCAACAGGCTGAAATTGGGAGACACGTGATTGGAGACCGTGAGTGGGAGGTTTATAGAATCTTGCTTGATGATGGGGAGGGATTGTCTGTTCCAAGGAACAAGATTGAGGAAGGAGTTTGGAAAATGTTGATGGGTTGGGAGTGATCCATGGTTGCCGGCTTGGTTCCCTTTGGATGGACCTGTAACGTGGTCTGTTATAATAGATGTAATTGTGATATATATGTTGTGCAATTGATAATCTTTGCCACGTTGTATTTTAGAACTTTTGTACTTCTAACTTGATGTATAGAAATGAGAACGCAAGTAGATGAAAAAGGAGGAGGGCGTGTTGCTCAGGCTCAGAGCATTTCATAAATCAAAGTTGAAAATATGTTCAGTTTCTCTCTCTCCTGGAAGCTATAATAAACCTCTAAACCCTTCAACACTTTTAATCCCAGCATTCTCCTTTTTTTTTTTTTGGTCATGCACTCCGTTTGAAAATGAAGAGCATCACAGCAAACTGAAGGTAAATTCAAGAACATTTACCTACGCAATGAACAGTTGAATGAATTGCTTAAAGAAGCAACGACACTTTTTCAAACTTGTATTTAATTTAACCTGTTTTAGCTATGCAAACGCTCTTTGCGGCCAAGCTACTTTTCTGCTATCTGTAGCTAGATAATTTTCACCTGCTGCAACGACTGAGTGCTACTTTGTGACCTCGTTTTTCCTCGCTGTAGTTTTTCTATTGCACAACTATGGTTTTCTTGTCAGGATCTGATTGCTCCATGTGGTCCCTTTTTTATCCTAATATACGACTTTGAACAGCAAATTGCTTGGATTGTGATATTGTATTTTTATTATAATTTATGGGGGGTTTAACTTAGACTTCGTTAGTTCCCCTACATGGACGTCAAACAGTTTCATGTCACATTCAGAGACCTTAAATCTGCATATAATTACATGTGCAACGGTTTTTAGTTATTGCTTGCCGCTGGTTATTTCTTAGAACACCTTTTTTTTGTTTCAACTGGAGATTATACAATAGGGTAACTATTCTCTATTCTCTCCTCATGAATCAGGAAACGCCAGCACAAGTTTTACCAGATGTCTGATCCTTTGGAGCTTTTTGGGCTGGAATTTTATATTGTAAATCCGGATTCTTATTCTTAATTTTTTTTTTGGGGTACAATGATTCTTAATATTTTAACATGAAGAAAAACCCCATTTATTGCTCTGCCGTCAAAGGTTCTTCCTATTTCTGTCAGAAACTGATATATATATATATATATATATATATATATATATATATATATATATACATACTCCGTGATGTACAAGATCACAAGATTCCTATGGTGTTCTTGACCAAAAGGTTGTGTTATATTTATCTAGTGCCACTTACATTACATTATGCATTTGCCCATCTCAATGCACAAATTTGGCTTCTGCGCTCACATTTTACTTTAGAGTACCGTTTCGTTTGTCAAGGTAGGAAATTTCCAATCAGCCATTTTTCAAAATTTGGTTTGTCAAAGTAGGATCCGTCATTGGTAAAGCTTCAAATCATGATTTTGACAAAAATATATCTTTTGTAACTTTTGCTTAAATTATAGTGTTGGGATTTTAAAAGTTAAACTAAACACACTATATAAGTCACTTTATTTTAGTATGTTTAACAAATAAGAACTTTTAAATCGGTTATTCTGTACTCCTTATAAATAAAATCAGATTTGATTTGATTTGTGAATTAAATTTTGTATTTTGAATACTTTAAATATGATTAGAATTCATTTTATTTTAATAATTTATTTTATTAACCTTAATTAGATTAGATAATTGAATAAATTAATAAGGATAAAATTATCAATTAAAATTAATTTAAATCTACTCAAATCTAACTAAATTTATTTTTAGTACAAATCTAATCAAATTTGAGTGAATTTTTAAATACACATAACTTAAATCAAATAGATTTCTAAATCAAATCAATTCTAATTTTATAACTTTTCAAATATAAAATTTCATTTACAAATCAAATCAACTCTTAAAACTTATCATTCTAAACACACTCTAAATTAAACAAAGTAGGGTTACAACAAATATGTGTTATTTGGTCTTCTTTGCTTTTGGACTTCCATAAATGGAGCGCACAAAATTCACAGAAACTGATTAGGGCAATTTGGACAAGAGTACAACGAACCACAGGGCAAAGAAGAATTGAGGTATTTCACTTTGCAAGTTTTCTATTGACATGGTTGATCCTTAATTAGCTCACAGCTTTTACAGTTTCCAGTATATTCCTAATTTGTGGAAGATGCCAGCAACCACTCCCCAGAAGGTGATTTCTGCAAAGATGACATATAACAGAGTTCCCAACCTCTCTGAGTGCCAAACATTGACAAACACATGCTTGTGGATCCAGTGCACCTGATTGATGGTTTTCATATGCCAAAGGAAAATGGTTAGCTCCGACTCCTAGCTTCTTGAAATAGAAAAAAAAAAGGGTACAAAAGAGATTATATTTTGAGTAGAAATAAGACTATTACAGTAGACCATATATAATATAAATCTAAGAGGTTGCTTCTTACTAGTGAGTTATCTGGATCTTCGTAATACCATCCGTTTACAAATGCTGCGAAGATGCCCTGTGCCGCCATCACAAACACTAGCATTGCATTCATTCATTCCTATCCACTCCAAGAACAAGAATGGAGTGCGAAGACCCCAAACATCGATCTGTTTGATAATCAGGAATATTAAAGAAGAATCATTATGTGTGCTAGAGATACAAAACCATTTATATATTTTTACCTGATAACTTAGACTTTTGAGATAATTAGTTCATGATATAATATCATATATGCTTCAAAAGAGTTCTTATACGAGAGAACGTGTTAGAGATGTAAAACTATTCATGTGCTTTCAATTAATGACTTAAGTTTTTAGAATAGTTTGTACATGAAAGTGGAAAAGAAGGTAAAGAAGAAATGATTACATAGAAAAAATTCTTCTACTTGAGCACCGTATTCCACTTACCAGTATGTAGAAGGCAGAGAAAACAATTCCAGCTGCACCAGCTGTGAAACAAACATAGCTGAAGCTGTAGAGTTGCTTGTTAAGTGGGATAGCTGCATGGAAAACTTGTAAGATTCATCTTTCACGCAAATGTTATATATATTAGATTTTTAGAGGAGCATGTCTCACTAGCTTACCATTTGTAAAATGAAGGATGATGCCTAAAATGAATAACACAAACCCCATTGAGAGCCATTGCTTGAGCCTCTCGAAATGACCCTGTCAAATTTTTACATTTATATAGGCCTTTACTAACTTGCATTTATAGATTAGATATTTTGGGTGTATATAGCATAGGGTATATATAGTCTGTAACCTTGAAGTGAATCAAGACGTGCCCATAATGGATGCCAATAGTGCCAGAGAGAATAGCCGATATGGAACTAGTTAAAAGAACCACCAAAAAAAAGAAAGACAATGAAAACGTTTTGTCAATAAATTGATCATTTAGACTAAATACTAATTTATTTGAAAATTCTCTAACAATAATTGTTCGTTTGGACTAAATACTAAAAAAATATATTTAAAAAAAAAAGAAAAGACTTTTACCTCAACAAGCCCTCAGGTTCAAAGGGAGCGCGACACCAACTTGGAGCATCCTTACGAAGAGGACCATCCCCAGGAGAACTGAATGTGCATGCCTATAAAACGTCGTGGGAAAAATGAAAAGAGCAATAGCAAAGTCAATTTGTTCACAATAATACCACAAAAATAGTTTAAAATAAACAATTAGAAGAAATAATTGAACAAATTAAAATGTGGACTACTCACTACTTACTAGTCACTACCCAACACTCACCTTCGAGCGTGTCCAAACAGGCTGAGAATAAAGATGGTTAACTCCCCAAACTTGTCTATCCACATGCCCTACAGCGTTACATGCAGGCCCTAGGTGTCCTCGCATCCCACATATGACCTAATAAATGGAAGGAAGAACAAAAAAAAAAAAAAAAAAAGAACAAAGAAACCTCAGTCTCCCAGTAACAATTTCAGAACATAGAACAGGTATATTATATATAGAGAGATTACGTACTGTGTATCTCTTTGGCTCGTCCTCATTATGATCCACGAAACTCCAATCTGGAACGTAGAGGGTGAAGGTTGTGACCATGTAAATGAGAAATGCCACGAAGCCCCCAAACCTAAGCCACACATTTGTATGTTGCATTAAACAAAGAAAATTCACGATCTCCATTAATCAACTTGAATTGAATTCACATTCGTTTCTCCATTTTTCCCCCTCGCTTGTAATTGGCATCTTTGAAGTTAACAATTAGAATACGAAATGTGTTGCTTTTCTCACCATTGCCATCGATAAGCAGTAAAAATGGATACGTGGCCAGGGCTCAAGGTAGTGGGCCTAAGCTTGGTGGTAAATGTCTCTATTAGAGCTACAACACAGTATACAAGAGCTATTCTCTGCACACACACAAAATACACAGAATCGTGGTTATTCAAGAACCTGCGTTGCAGAGAATTTGGATAATTATAACTTTGTCCCGCGTATATATTTAATTTAGTTCGATCCAAACCTGGAGAATGCCACACCATCGGATAAATTTCATGTCAACTCCATATGAGAGATCATCAGGGGCATGAGAGTATCCTCCTGCGGTGTGTTATAAAATCAAAGTTTTTAGGGCAATATATTTGGGTTTGATATGCATTACGCGTATTGTTCCTTCAGAACTCGCTTATAATTTGAAACCCAGCCCATAAACAGATACCCTTCAAAGTTTCACTTATTGGCAATGGTTCAGTAATCTCTTGAAGAAGTACATAATCCCCGTTGCCAAGTTTGAGTTCAATCTTCTAAAACAGGGATGCTAAGAAAAGAAAATGTTCAGTGAGCTTGAGGAGTTGTTTTTACCTTGCAAAAGTATACCCCAGAAGAGAAGCTTCAATGTCCTAAGGATTATCTTCTTTACAGCATCCTTTACCTTGGGGATTCTCTGCATTGTTGCAACCAAAGTTTATCGATGAACTAACACTTGGCATTATATGCTGATTAGATAAACCATAAAAAGCATAACTTTGATTAAACAATTCAGATAAATTATTCATCCGTGAATTAATTGTCAGTTTTGGTATATACATTGACGACCGAGGATGTAACAAAGTGAGAGAAGGAGTTTACTAGGAGATTGATATATAAGTGTAAATCTTGATCATTATGATTCTATCTACAAAAATAGTTATAATTAAAACATTTGTGTCAGTTGTGTGTCTTTTTATTGTGATGTTTTACTCCTAATATTATTTGTCCAATATTTAATAGCCATGATTGTTTTTTCTCATGCTCGTAGATATAGGTCACTACTTTCTCCACATATGTGAAAGTAAGAAACGAATCTGATACTTGGATTATACATTAATATTCAAATTTACAATACTACTTAAACGTCGTGACTCACAACAGACTAATGCTCTCCCTTTGGTAGTCGTTAGCTATATTGAAAAACAGTTAGTTGCAATAAACTTAGCCAGTTATAATTAAAAGTTTACAATAGTATCGTGACTGTGAGCAGAGCAAAATTCATAAACAAACCTCTAAGAAGGTCAAGACAAAAAGAAACTAGTTCACTAATACGTACCTTAAGTGCAAGGGCTATGGCAACCCCAACAATGAAGAGAAAGAAAGGCATAACGAAATCGGCCAAAGTACATCCATTCCACGGGGAGTGATCAATGCGTGGATAAGCTCCACCAGCATCGTCTACCAGCACCATCAGCTACACATAAAATAGCCAAAAATCCTTACATACACTATCATTCATAGAAGCCCAAGTAGTTTTTATTTATGTTTCCTTTTCAAAATAAGAGATTAGGTTAAAGAGTTATGTGATGTAGAAACAAAAATAATGTTTGGACTTTGGAGTATAATAAGTACCAACCACAATGGTGAGGCCCCTAAAGGCATCGAGGGTTGCAACCCTCTTTGTCTTCTGCTTAACCAGCGGTTGCTCCTGCTCCGCAGTTTGCTGGACGGGCTCACCCACTGGCGAAGCCCTTGCGTAGTCTCTGTCATGCTCAATGGGATCTCCACCACTGGGTTTTTTGGTTTCCTGCTTCGGTTCATCCTTATGATAATTCCAGTGTGTGCTGAGCCCTTCTTCCACTCTCTTGGCCTCGTCCATGGCTGAAAAATACTCGAAATTCAGACCCTTATCCTTATCTGTTTGTGAACTCAATAGTTATAGAATAATCGCAGCTGGAGTATGACGATGTAGACTTGAAAAGTAGCAACAGAGAGCCAAAATTGAAGTGGAAGGCCGGTTGTGTTGATCTCTATCTCCTTGAGGTGGGACATATTTATGGTAATTACAAACGTAAGAGACAGATGAAGGGCTCTGGTGAGAAAGACAGGGAATGGGTCCACATTCTCATTTGGATGAGAAACTCAAACTGGTACTGTTTAGTTTAGCGTGTCAGATTAGTATCAGCTACTGTGGTAGATTATTATTAGTAGATTATTATTAGTACCCAAGAGTCTTAATTTAAGTATTAGAAAATTTTCTTATGAGATTATTTAATTCTCAAATTGACTAACATTGTTTTATCTTCATTTTATTTTTTTCTTTTCTTGCTAATCTCAGATTTTGTTGTGTATTTAAATTAATTTATTTTATAATCAAAATAATTTATAATAAAAATTATTTTTAAAAAAATTATTTTCAAACATGTAATTAGACCTCTTGTGTTCCCCAAAACAAAAAAATCCAACATTAGTTTAAGTTATTCCCTCTTGCAGTACAACCCTTACTTTTTGTTTCTTCTCGTTGCCCCGTAATTACCTCAGATTGTGAGTACAGGCACTACCCACTGTAAACGCCGTAAACAGACAGGCACTAATTGAATATACAGTACTCTTTGGCGCCAAAAATTCTTCTTAATTTCTATCTTAAGCTTGGGTAAATGACTTAAACAAACAGGTACTTGCCTAATTGAATATACAGTCTTTGACACCAAAAATTCTTCTTCTATCTTAAGCTTTGACCAAAATTTCATACTTTACTAATTGGAACAATTCTTGCCTGGGAATCTCTGAAGAAGTCAAGTCTCAGCCACTGATAGCAAACTCCCAGTCCAAACGTGGCCGAATTCATTCAATGATGTTTGAATAAAATACACATTTTGTGAGTGTCTAACGTGTTTTCAGCTTGGAATCCAGTGTCTGAGTCGCTTCTGCGTTCTCGGGAACACATCCCATTATTATCTTTTACCTTCGTTTTTCAGTTTTCGCTGGTCTTTTTTACTGATCTGATTCTTCAAGCTTAAAATCTTCTGTTTGAAATATTTGCGCAGCTACTTTGCCTCTCTCCAATGCTGGACACTTACTATCATCGTATTTTATTCTATTTTCTTACTATGCTTTTGCCTCTTTTTTCATTGGATTTTGTGTGAGCTTTGGACTTCAGAACTTGTTGGATTGGACTTGTCCTATCAAAACCAAGTAAAAGGTTCTCTTACAAGAAACAAAACAAAACTAATATAAGGTGTGTGCATAAGGTATGGGCAAGTTTGCTTCAGTTCATTGCAAGTTTCCATGGACAAGCGTCCATTTTAAAATTGTGTTGCATTATAAATGGCTTATTATCAATAAAATAATTATGCCAATTCATGTATTTTATTAATTATTATATAAAATATTACATTTAAATAATAAGTTTTAAAATCACAATAGCTTAAAAAAAATTAAAATATCATGTATATTTTTATTTTTAATTTAATAAAGATTGAAAAGTGAAGAAATAATTTATTTAACAACAATCATTATATTTGTTAAAGTATACTTCAAAAATAATGAAATGAAATAAAAAAAAATCAATATGAACAATGCAATATATAACTCATATCTTTTTTTATAATTACACATTTAAAAATAATTTTAATTAACATTATTCAAACAATATTTATTTAACTAAAATCAATTTTTTAATAAAAATTTTTACAAATAAATTACTTCAATACAAAACTCACTTTTGATCAAGTTACAAAAAAAATTTACTTTTAATAAAAATCAAGTTTGAAAGTTCATCAAAAATAAAATTTGCAAAACTTTGTCTTTTTTTGTTTTTTTGGTCTTCTGCAAAATTTTGTCCTAGCATACACTGAATCATCGCAGATACTGGGTAGTGCTGGGTCTTACCTTTAATTTAAAAGTCCAGCCCAAGCCCAATCAAAGTAAAATGACCATATAAATAAAGTAAACAAAAAAAGCATGTGAAGACCAAAAAAAAAAAAAAAAAACTGGAAAAGCATGTGTGCGGTGACATGAGGGGGCACGTAGCCCTAAAATAAAATGAGAGAAATGTTCTAAAATAAAATGCTTTTGAGTAGCACAATAAGTTTAATAAACTTGATTATATTCAAATATTGATATTATTGAGATTGGCTATGATAAGCAAGGTATATCATTGGTCGGAATATTAAAACTGTTATTATTTATTATTAAGTCACTTTCTTACTCAATTGACACTCTAAATGAGTAAATACAAAATATACATAAAAATTAGTGATTAATTCAAACTTGTTAATTAATTAATTGATACATTACACATAATAATTCAAAGTAAATCAAACAAAGTTAAAGACATTGTTGTTTTCCACTGCAAGTACACAAAGCACTTCTTTTTTTTTTTTCTTTGGTAGAAACACAAAGCACTTCTATATGTATGAAGGCCCGTTTCTTTAAGATTTTCTCCAACGATGACTTGTATTAGGGAAATGGAAAACTTTCTTTTGACAAACGCTCTTGAAAAGCGTTGCCTACCGCACATTGGACAAGATTCAATACAACCGGGTCATAAATAACTACGAAATTTTCAAAGTACACTTCTGTGCTTGAAGTATAAAATGAAAATAGAGCTTCACAATCTTTAGGCCCAGGTTTGACCATTGAGGGATGAGTAACAGCGAAGACATCTTTGGGTTTATTTCATTTTATTTGTACTTTTTTTTTATACATAATTTTATTTGTATCTTAGCCGTCAGAGTTGGCGTAATCTGAACCATTGGATTTTTCTGATGGCAATCCCCACTTTCCCTCTGCGTCCCAACTCTTCTCCGTTAAAAGTTGATTGAAGGAGCATCGTGTAGTGCTTTGTCATTTTCTCAGAACATATAATTGCAACACTGGAAGGTTACGGCGTTTCCACGAGTCAAACTAGTCAACTACATCGTAGTCCCGTGCCCAAACTCCTTCTTTTCTTTTCTTTTTTTTTGGTTAAGTGAAAATGATTTTTGAATAATTCGAAATGACGAGAACACGTGCAAAGCATATAAAAAGAAGAATACTAACAAACAGGGATTAGCTCAGTTAACGAGACGAAGTTGCGTTCACTCAAAAGTTTAAAGTTTGATTTTAGTTAATGATTTTTTTATTGATAAGCAATTATGAATATCAGTATAAGTTTTAGTTCAGACTTATGATATATTCTTATTTTAAAATAAAATAATTTTTATTTAAAAAAATATTAAAAGTATATTTAAGTGAATATTTTTATCACTCAAAAGAGTTTTAAATACTTAAATAAATTTTTATTTATTTTTTATTTTATTTATTTTTACGCTTGTAATACATGATAGGAAGACTAAAGACAATGCACATGACAAATACAAAAAGTGATTTTCAATCAGTTATTTATAATAAACAATTGTTTAGTTAGTTAGTTTTGTTTTTCATTTGAGATAGGTGCACGTGCATAATCACAGTGTATCCCATTCGTGTAAATTGAATTTTGGTCATTGTTCAATAATGACTTCCATATTTACACTTCATTAGAAACTTTGTTATTTTTTAAATATGATCCTAATGTCAAATGTTCGTTCGATCTCAAATAATTACTTTTAAGTTGAATATATAATTTTTTTTAAAATATAAATTTTCACTTAAATTTATTCTTTATAAAAATTAAATTTACAAAATTAATTTAAACATACTAAATTTTAATGAGACACGAGACAAACTTTCAAAAATATTTTACTATACTAAAGATAATTATAATATTACAAAAATTATGGCGTACCCCAAAAAATATAATTCTTTGTGATCATTACAATATTAAAAAGTACTAGAGATGATATTAAAAAAATTTTCGCGTAATTTTCTACACCTCATGCAATTGGAATTCACCCAAACTATTTTTGTCTCACTCTCATCATTAGCTATTATTTTCCTTCATTTGTTTTGCACATCAGGCAGCTCCCCCCTGCCTTCTATGGCGACAACTCGAAAGCTCTTATCTTGCTCATTGCTTAGCTTCCCGCCGCTGTTTCCTTCGTTTTCCTTTCTACAGTTCGGATATTGAGCACAATACCACACCCCAGGAAGCTCAAAGTTTTCTGTAACCTTCTGTATATTTCACTTGGCTTAGCTGGGTTTCTCATGGTTTTGATCATCCTACAGAACCAGTTGAGTTTTACAAGGATAGAGTATGTTGTGGATGGCATGGTGGTTCTCTAGCTTCTTACTTCTTCTCCCTCTTGCTGTGGTATTCAGAGAGGAATTCAACCTCTGGAACACTAATATCCAAGCTCTCACTGATGCTTCCCCATTGAAAGTAGTCACCGAAGTTCCACCTCGAACTATGGAATTGCCGCAGCCAGAACCACAGGCAACACCAGCTTCCACAGCTACCCCAAGCCAGCAGAAGAAAAATTCTGGTCTGAAATATTTGGCCTCAAATACTACTCTACGTTGTACAATTTTGGAGCCGTGGCAAGCCAGGTTGGGTCTTATTAGATACTGAACGTGAGAGTGACTGGTTATCTTTATGATAAAGAGGCTTTGAAAGAATCAGAGGCCAAGGGACTCACAAGACAGGCAAGGGAGGACTTGACTTGCTTAGGAGTGCACTGCAACAGGAGGGCTTTTACATAATCACCACATCAACGTTGGTTGGATGTATTGTTTCTTTCATTTTGGGGTTGAGGACTAGAAAATTTTACAAAGGTGACATTTATAAGAAGTTTAGAGTGGAAATGGGGGCAGCAGAGACTGAGATTGCGACTACCGAAAGCAGCACTGGGGCCGCTCCAGCCACCACAAGCTGAACACAAGAATAAGAAGTGTGCTCGGTTTACCATGGTTTGACCCAAAATTTGCTCGTATATAACCTTTGCCTGAACCATAATTTGGAACAATCAAAAGATAAAGCAATCTTGCTCTTGGTAACTTTAATTGCAATACTGACTTTTCTGGGTTATAATATACTTCGTTTGTTACTTTCACCCTGTGCTCTATGAAAGCATAATAGAATTCTTTATCAAAAAGAAAATGCTGCAATGCACGAAGTATTTCATTAAATTTTGGTATTTCATTAAATTTTGGTATTTCAGTATTTTTGACATCTGTATTTGTAACCTTGAACTTCGAACCCAGGGGTCAAATCAAAGGGCAAAACAGGACTGCAACCCTCCTGTCTCTGTTCCTGAGCATAGTACAGTAATTCCCAAGAGTTTTTTTATTTTCCTAGGTTGACATAGATTTCTCCTTGATAATTTTTATTTTCGACCACTATAACAAGTATATAAGCTATTTTAGACTAATATAGGACAGTTCATGCCGCAGGACAGGCAAATTCATGTTATGGCAGTAATTCACTCCTCCTTGTGACTTTAAGTAAGGAAATTCATCAATTTTGAGATGCATTTTGAGCCTCAATCCTCTCTTGGCAGAAAGATAACAAAAGTTATTGCCCTCGCATCAACCATTGATGATATTTATGAATTATGATGCATATGGCACCGTTGCAGAATTACAACTTGTAACTGATGCAATTGAGAGGTCTGGCACATGAAGAATGCAAATCATATTTTGTTTTACAATTCCTTCTTCTTCGTCTTCTTCTTCTTCTTTCTTTTTTTTTTTTTGATAATTTTACAATCCCTTCTAGCTCAAGTGGTAAATGAAATTGTTATTGAATTCCAGGTTGGGTATTTATTGCTTCGATTATTTACCAGACTACATGAAATTATGTTATATGGCACTTATGTTGTATGGGTACGGATATGAGTATAGAATACATTACAATATGATTCATAAATATGATAGTTTTTAAAAAAATTAAGATATGAGTATGACAAATATATTAAATAAAATATTTATATTTATATATGTAAAATATTTATACATGTACTCCAACCCAAGTTTTTTGTATTTTTTTTTCTGCTCATTTTTCTTCCCCATGCTTTTTTTGGTGAAAATGAAAATTTATTATCATGTACGATGATTTTGAAAATGATAAGATTGTAAGAGTGAGAATATGTTTTGAAGAATGTAATTAGAAAAAACTAGTCTTGAATTTGTATTATAAATATTTCAAGTAGTAGTACTTTGAAGGTACTGGGTTTAAAAAAATGTTACGCTAAAAATACAAATGGAGATATATCGTATTAGTATTAGTATCAGATACAAATACGATATGGATATGTCAATAATTTTGGAGTATCCGTGCATCATAATATGGCACTCTTGGATATTTGCAAAGAAATAGAGCAAGAAATGGCTCAAGAAGAAAGAGCATACAAGGTTATATTATTATTATTCATGTAACTTCATTTAACAGTTTAAATTTTTGAATGTCATGAATTAATTATTTTAAAAACTTAAACTATTAAGTAAAGATACATGAATAATTTTATATTTTTAATATATATAACTATACAAAAGGAAATTGAAGTCATTTTTTTTTTCATTGTCATCATTGTAATAATATTAGCAAGTGTATTTCAGATTAAAAACCTGGTCAGAACCTACTCGGTAGAGGCCAAATGGTTCAATAGCAAGATTATACCAACAGTGTCGTACATGAGCAATGCTACAATATATCATCGATTAATGCTAGTCAGCTTAAAAAATAGTCAAATTTTTTTATAAAATTTAGATAAAATTGAATTATTAATTTATTTAAATATCAATAAATATGTCAAATTATTTTTGTAAAATTTGTGATTATATAACATTTTTCTATATTATCTAGTTATTATTGCCAATTAATTTGAGCTTTAATTATTGTCAAACTTTTGATTGTACATTCTCTCCTTAGGGTTAGTTTTATGTATAAAATTCATTTCACGAAAAATTTATTTTCATTCTTATTGTCATACCAATCATACACTTAAATATAATGAGAATTTTCCCTCAAAGGATGAGAACAATAAACAGTCAAGACATTTCATTTACGAAATTAATTATCTGAACGTTTCAACTTTTCCATCCGTTCACAAGTTAACAGGTCCTTACTTGTCCATATTAAAGCTAGATATTGTTACTTAGGTGGGAAGTCTACCATTAGGCTTTTGGACAACTTGTGGATAAATACAGTATTCATGAATATTCATCTTTACCTCTGTTGTGTTTTGTTTTATCCTCAGTAGTGTTCACGACAGAATTGAACGCATTGTCAAAAATATTATTATTTCCTATTAACTCATTCGAATTGTGATTAACCCAAAGTTCGTTTATTGCCACTAACTGATATTGGTAATCAATGTTCCTCGTACGCTCGGCTGAACATAGTCCTAGGTTAGTGGTGGAGAAAATGATTATGTTCCAAACTGCGTCTTCAAGAAACGCATGCCATTAGCCAAGCCTAGGACCGCACTGACTAGGCTAACCAAAAGCCTCCTAGCTTTGCAAGGCTAATGAAACCTTTATCAACCATGGGCATCATCACCTAATTAAAATACTACAACATGGAATCTCCATATCTTTGGCAAGTTGCATCTTGTTATCAAGAGGTATCCAAAATATACAAGAAGAAAAAGTTCAATATATGCATCATTATAATGATATCCAAACATTCACATGAATTATCCATTTAGATATCAAAGCCCACGCCACAAGCTATCTCTTTTTTCTGTTCATAACTCTATCTTTTTAATTAAATATTAATAATACAATAAAAAATATTTAAATTTTTAAAAAATTAATATTAATTAAAAGATAAATATATTTTTATTAATTTATCAGAACTTAATGAAGAAGATAAAATTAAAAAAAAAATAGACAGAAAATTTAAATCCAACAAGAAAACAACCTATCTATTGTAGCTGCAGAAACATAGCCAACCATCTGCAAATAAAGATCCCATTCAATGTCAGCATCTAGTTTTGTCCGGCTAATTATAGTTAGAGGTGTATGAAAAAAAATATACATACATACTAAAAAATTAACGTCATTTATTATATGAAGAATGCAATTTTTATCACTGTAAATACGAGATATGAAGATATTGAATTTAGTGCTTTACAAACATAAAAATATTGTATATTTTAGTTTATGTATCAAATAAAATCAAATAATATTTTTATAAATCAAGAATTGAAAATATTAACTCCCATAAAAATACATAACTCATTGGTCATGCTACATGTAATTCAACATATGTTTGAAACATATACATTATAATAATATTTAGGTATATACTCATACATATATTTAGCAGAAAAATCAACAATTTTGTCAATGAAGATATTGCCTTGTGTTTTGTCTTTAATCTTGCAATTAATATTGAATTGTGACATCATCCCTGTGAGGAACATGTTAGTCATAGAAGTATTTCTTCTTTGAAATGATAACTTGTCAGTCTAAACATAACACCTAATATTTAACAGAACAACTTAAGTTTCACATTATACAATAATATTCATTCAACTTCATCCCTTGTTTTTTAAAATTATCCAATTTTGATGTCCTATAATTGTGAAATCATCGATGTAAAAACATGCAAGAGCTACTGTGTTTTCATGCTTTAAAACATTCAAATCAGGACTGGTTATAACATCTAGGATTTTAACTTGATTAGAAAACTTTAGTATCCAAAACAAAGCAGCAAACGTTGTGCGCATTGTACTGGCCATTTGTTATCTTTACAACTAATGAACTATTCTATTGACAGATATTTTTTTTCCTTTGACAAATCGGTCACAATATTCTTCTTACTTTTGTTGCAATGAGTTGTAAATACTCGCTTTTCTTTTTTAAATTTTTTTTTATAATCAACCTCATTAAGAAAAGAAATTGTAATCCCTCAAACCAGAATCATAGTCCAAGACATAGGAATAGAAAAATGATGGGATTCTCTTGTACGTCGTAGCATCTTTTTTTTTTTTTTTTGTCTACTTGTCGATTGAATTCCAATTTCCACACATGTATACAGCGTTGTTGTTTTCCTTTGATTGATCTCCATGGTTTGTATCTTAGCAACGCCAGCCCATTGTACATTCATTATATGTCTCTAACCTAAGCCATTTTCTCAACCAGTGGAGAAGGAAAGAAAAACTTAAAGAGTTCCCTTATCGATTGCCCTTAAGACAGAATAAAAATAATATTTATTATTTTTTATTAAATCATTGTAATTATATTAAAAAAATATTAAATATATTTTAAATTTTTAAAAAATTAAATGTTTCTATTATTCATTTACTCTCTTTGTTTACTTTAATAAGTCGTTTAAGGTTTTTGTACAAAAATTAAGAAAGTTAATAAATAGTCTTAATTATAAAAAAATATAATTTAATATAATTAACTTATCATTTTTTCTCATTTTATTAATATTTTTTTTAATTTTACTTATTCTGCTAATTCTCTCTATTAAAAGATATAGATAAAATAAAAAAAATTAATTAATATTTTTTTAATATTATTAAATGACAGATATTTTTGAATAAAAATTTTTTTTACACACTAAATAAAAATAAACAGATAAAGTAATAATTTCTATTTTTAATTTTTTAACATGTGCACGTTAACAAAACCTAAAAATTTATTCTACATGTGACATTAATTGTATGTTGTGAAAGTTCTAAATAGGATATGATAAATTATATCACAAGTACACTCAAAAGTGATTAGTTATAATGACAGTGAATTAAGACCCAAACGAATTATATCTGTAATATTATGAGTTTGAATTTTGAAGTCACTATTTTAAAAATGACTTTATCTAATTACCACTTCAACCCTAAGGATTAACCTTGTAATTATTCAAGAAAAATAATAGAATTGCCAGCACACATATGACACATCCATTTGACAAGAGTTACCGTACAGCTAATTTTCCAAAATTAAAATTATGACCTTTACTGTACTTCTTTATTTTTTTTCTTTTCTTTTCTTCACTTTTCTTTGTTTTTTTATTTTCTTCATTTCCTCTTTTTTTTCTATTTTTCAAGTTTTTAATGTAATTGAACTTATCTCAAAACTGAAAATAAAGAATAAAAAAAGAAAATAAGATAAAATCGGAGAAACAAAGAAAAGGAAAAGAATAAAGTAAAGTACCATAAAATAAAAGAGAAAGAGCACAATTCAATAATTATCTGAAGTTGCTCAAGTGATCAATATTCATTTTATATTTAAGTCAAATTATTTATTCTTTGATTTCTTATTGCATTAAGAAAAGTTCAAAGTCTAAAATACATCGCCATATATATCTAGAGGTTACAGCCCGAGCTGGGCTTGTTCATCTGATGTTTACATTATACGTAACAAAAAAAAAAAAAAAGAGGTTGAGGATTTCGAGTTATATCTTGCATAAACTCGGGCAAAGAGTACCTTTCTGCCAATTGTATTTCCAATTCTGTCCCATGACAGTGCCCTTTTTGTAAGAAAATGTAGAACATCCCAAGACACTTGCTTGAAATGTTGGATCAATTTTGCAGTTCAAATTCTCCTTTCATATTTTTGAATCAGTTTTAGCCTATCTGCTATCTCTTGATTGAATTTGGGGGATAGATGCTCTCTTGAAAGATGATTTCAAGCTCTTCACTTATCTTTAATTTATCTTCCATGATTTCTCTGCGGCTTAGTTCATGTCTCTACTGGGTTTTAACACCTTTTGATAATTGTTTTATTACTCTGCAATCTTGAGCCTTAAGTTTTGTACAAACGCGTATATATATATATATATATATATATATATATATATATATATATATATATATATATATATCCAACAACTAATAGAGCTTCATGCATGAAATGATAAATTTTTTCATACTTCTAGTGTGCTACCAGCATCATGCTTTATTTAATTATATTTTAATATTAAATGATTAGAATACACTTTATAAGATAGAAATAATTAATGCTACATTAATAAGTATATTTTTTAATTATTTAATAAAAAATATTATTATATAATTGAATGAAAGTATAATCTTAATAGCGCTCGGGAAACATGCTCCTAGATAAATTATTGTATACTCCAAGAATATGTTTCTTGAAGTATGCATTTAAATCAAGTGTTTTATTATATTTTCTTAAAATTTTTTTATAATAATTTATTTAATATTTAATAAAATAAATATTAAATAAAAAAATAAAGTATTCAATACTTAAAATATAAAAAACATTTAAAATTTACTTCATTTGATAATTAGAAAGATTATTAAAAAGAAGAGAAAAATATAAAATTATTTTTAAATCAATGAAAGAAGTGTTTATTAGAGCGTGTATTTATTGTACTTTAGAAACATATAATAATTTTTCCCATTAAAAGGGATTTTATTCACTTGGGTTTGATCTATATTCATTATTTTTCTTAAACGTGTGCAGCATCCAGTCCCATTGTGTCTCAATCTAGCTCGTCCCCATTTGCCAACCCAACCAACCAACCTCGCCCGGTCTGTTTCTATGGTCTATTATTACACACAAATAATTGCAGTTGACTAATATTAGCTTGATTAATTGACTTGGACTATGTATTATTCTGTGTGCGTCAAGCGTGAACTGTGAAGCCACTCGTTGCAGCCATCTACATAATGCACATAGAAAACTTGGTGCTCGATCGGCTTCTTTCATTTACCATCAAATACATGTGTTTTTTGTACCCCAAAAAAAATAATACACCATGTGTTTTTCAATGCATTAATTACTAGAAGGTTTCTCTGCCAATCAAGGTTTCTAAAAAAAAAATCAATCACAACATCAGAATACACTAACGAGTAATGAACGTGTCTGGCATTTGGCAAAAGAAATGGTTGTAATTGTTTAATATATATAGGAAGTCTTGTTAATTTAATAAAAATTAATTAAATTTATAACATCAAATAGTTTACGGTAAAAATTTAATCTATCTAATGTGAATTATCGACTTATTGCCAATTTTAGTATGTCAAAAGTTATTATTATTATTTTTGTTGGGTTTAGTTTATTCTTAGATCAAAATTTCACGTCAGTTTTATTCTTTACATTGATTTAGTGCATTTAACCTAAATAATCAAGACAAATAATATATCTCTTTTTTATTTATTATAAAAAGTTTAAGAAATAAGAAATTGTCTCATATTAAAGGGTGCGGCTAATAATCGGATGCAGATGTACAATTGCTCAGATTATTTTTTTTAGTAATATATGTAAATAAAATTCTTATCCAATCATTTGATTCATTGATTGGGTCAACGGTTCCATTAGCATAGTAATAGAAAGTTCAGTTTAGTTAATTAGAATGGAGTAAAATGTTAATGGCTAATGGAGTTTAATTTTAATTTATTGTTAGTATATAAAATTTTATATTATTATTTAATTATAAGTTATTAAATTATTAAAAAAATGTAATTAAAATAATAATTATTTAAAAATTAAATATTAAATAATATATAATTAGATAATAATATAAAATAATAATAGACCAAAATTAAATTTGTAATTAAAAAAATAATTTTTATCTAAAACAATTAAATGTTTTATATAAATATCCTTGCTCTTTAGAAATTCGACCCATTAAATTCAGACCACAACAAATCGCAAAACATAATCAACCACATTTGACTCGGTACCGAGTGCCGCGCCACCATCGAAGAGTGGAGATGGTAAAAGGCGCTTTCCGAGTCCTGCTGACTCAATTGTTTCGCCGTCACTCACCGTCCATATCAGTAATTGGTCATCAATTAGACTTTGATTATGTCCACAACCTATGGCAAAGAGAGTGCCATAAAAAGTCCCTTTTATCGATTTATACATTATTAAAATTTTATGCGATGTGCAAAATGAATATTGTGCTACACAGAATAATATTATAATAAAAATATTCAACAGAAAAAAATAAAATTGTGTATCACATTGGCTACTCATATCAGAATGATGAGTGAATCACCAGTGATGTATGCTGGAAGTAACTTGTTAACACGTGCATTCAAATTAATCACTCACTTAATTTAGTTTGTCTTTGTTCTTCAATAGATTTCAATGGACAAAAATGTGTTGCCAAAGTGATGGTGGGAATTAAATGAAAAAGAGGATGAGAGATCACATAATAAGAAAATGATAATATACTTAATTTAATTAATTAATTATAATTATTTTCTTATACAATAACAACACAAGTTTAAACCAGTGTTGTGAAAACTAGTGTTGTAGATCACAAAAATTTGTTTAAATTCATGACTTATTGTAAATTATTTAAATATATTAATATTAACCTACTCTTATATAGTAGTTTAATTATTTTTTTTTCTAATAGAAGGAAAGTTTGACATTGTTATCAATTAAAATGATGTTAATTTATATTTATTTAATTAGTTAGGCTTCATTAAATGTTTTATGGATGTAAGCTTTTTAACACATCAATGTTCAAATCTAAAAGGATAATATTTTATTAAACAGTGGCAACCCTCGCACTTTATGTATTGCATATGATACTTAGGATTGGAATCTTTATAAATGAGGGATTCACTTATATAATAATAGGTTATTCACTTATTTGTTTGTCAAATATAATATCTATTGCATTAATTACATAAACTAATTAAAACTCATGCAAATAATATGCACAAATCTGAGGTGAACCATTAATTAATAAGTTTTCAAATGTGGACTTGTGATTTTAGCCTTCATATAAACTTAGTACATGACCATAGGTTGTTACCATTTCATAGGATTTCTTTTTGCATTTTAAAAGAATAACAGAACATGTGGCAGTTACCCACAATGAGTAATATATATGACATGATCATGAATCAGTACATTACTAACCCCATTCATATGCCACGTGGCAACTTATAACTCCTCATTTTTCACTGTCAGCCACGTATGCGGCATGCCACCCCAGAGCAACTCCAACTGCACTTGTGGTTTTCAATCATCTCACTAAATCCATTTTCTTTCTTTCATTTAATACAGATTGTAACACACACAAAAATAAAAAAAAAAGAAAAGGACTTTTTAGCATTTTGTTTAGGAAATATATAGAGTGAAAAGGACCTTAAAAAAAAAAAACAAAACAAAAAAAGGGAGAAGATAAACGAGTTCAAAATTAAAAAAGCGATTCTGCGTGTGTTGAATGAATCCAGATGGGGATGTTGGAATTTCATGCTGCTCAAAATGAAAATAAAATTAAAAGAATGACTGTTTCTAAAAGCGATTATCGTAATCTATAATCACCCCCCTTCCATATGAACCTTTCTCTAATCTCTATCTTCCTTAATTATCCCCAAACTTGGGTCGCACTCTCTCTCTCTCTCTCTCTCTCTCTCTCTCTCCTTCGGTGTCTCTGTATCCGCCATTCCTTATATCTCAGCGGGTTGATCGCCGGAACGCATCTCCGACCGATCAACTTCTCGGCATTCCTGTGAGCCGGCTTGGATGATTCTCCACTTTGATCCATAGCTTTGCCAAATTTTCGAAGTACTTTGGAGCACCCTCGTACTAGTATTCTTCTTCTTTTTCGCTTCTCGTTTTCAGATCCGTTGCCCATTGAGTTCTGATGCGAAAATCGGGGGAGGAGAAGCATTTGTGGATTGGGAACATTCTATGAGAATTTCTCCATGCGTCTCATGAAATTACTCGCTTTACTCTTCCGCAATCCCACCGCGAGCAGCTACTTCTGAGTTTCATTTTTCTCAGCTCCGCAGCTTAGGGTTAGGGTTTGTTGCGTTGCGAAAATGTTTAAGAAAATCATGAAGGGTGGGCACAAGAAGCCCTCCAAGACCGACTCCAGTGATCCATCGGCATACGGGTACGGCCCCCCCGGGAACAACCGCAATTCGGCGCCGGTCTCCGGCAATGTGGTGGTTAACCACGCCTCGCGGGGTGGCGCTGCCGCATCGGGCCCTAATTTAGGCGGTGCCGGAATGCCCCTTACTCCGCCTTCAGGTACCATGGAACCGCTCCCTATGTTCCGGGATGTGCCGGTCTCGGAAAGGCAGAACCTTTTCCTTCGGAAGTTGCAGGTTTGCTGCTACGTTTTGGATTTCTCGGACACCCTGAAGTCCGTTCGTGAGAAGGAAATCAAGCGGCAGGCACTGATGGAGTTGGTGGAGTTCATACAATCGGGGTCGGGAAAAATAACGGAAAATTGCCAGGAAGAAATGATAAGAATGATATCGGTAAAT
Organism: Castanospermum australe; assembly: GCA_019955255.1. Taxonomy (NCBI): domain Eukaryota; kingdom Viridiplantae; phylum Streptophyta; class Magnoliopsida; order Fabales; family Fabaceae; genus Castanospermum; species Castanospermum australe. Next base: position 1,342,344 of record NSJW01000159.1, read on the forward strand.
ATATTCCGGTGCTTGCCTCCGGCTTCCCACGAGAACACTGGACAAGAGGCCACCGATCCAGAAGAGGAGGAACCGTGTTTGGACCCATCATGGCCCCATTTGCAGCTTGTGTACGAGCTGCTTCTCAGATACGTCGTGTCATCCGATACTGATACCAAGGTCGCCAAGCGGTACATTGATCATTCTTTTGTGTTGAAATTACTTGATTTGTTTGACTCTGAGGACCCCCGGGAGCGAGAATATTTGAAAACCATCCTGCACCGCATATACGGAAAATTCATGGTTCACCGGCCATTTATTAGGAAGGCAATTAATAACATTTTTTATCGGTTTATATATGAGACTGAGAGGCATAGTGGTATTGGCGAGCTTCTGGAGATTCTTGGGAGTATCATCAATGGGTTTGCTCTGCCAATGAAAGAGGAGCACAAGTTGTTTCTTGTCCGTGCACTGCTACCTCTGCACAAACCTAAGCCGATTGCTATGTATCATCAGCAGTTGTCGTACTGCATCACTCAGTTTGTTGAAAAGGATTACAAGCTGGCAGATACAGTTATTAGGGGCTTGTTAAAGTATTGGCCTGTCACCAATTGCCAGAAGGAAGTTCTCTTCCTTGGAGAACTGGAGGAAGTGCTGGAGGCCACACAAGCTGCAGAATTTCAACGCTGCATGGTTCCCCTTTTTAGACAGATTTCCCGCTGCCTCAATAGTTCTCACTTTCAGGTTCGTGGAAAATAATTTTTATGGAGCTTTTGGTTGGGATTGTGACAAGCTTTCTTCCTTTTTTCTTCTGGTTATAATGTTACTTGTTGAACTGCTGCTTTCTATGTTAAGATACATCCAATCTAGGTCTATCTATACTTGCCATCCTTCTAGTTAAATGCGGCTGTTTATATAGGTATATATCAATTAACTGGGGGGTAATATTAATATATGTTTCAGCTGCCTAATTAATAAACTTTAATTGTCATGTTCTTTTCTGTTTTCCCTTTTTGGCCCAAACTCTATCGTGATTGAATCCAATATTTTAGTGCTGTAGATTTATTAGTGCAGTTGTAGTTTTTTGTTGCTTTTCATGCCATGCATCTATTAGTGATGTACTGTCTGATAGGAAAAAAAGCAAAAACTTTTATATTATATTATCTATTAATGTGGGAGGATACATTATGTTTTATCTGACTTAATTGGTTCTGGCCTTTCACACACAAAAATGCAAACATAGACAGACACATTCACATGCTCTTTGCATGTATTTGAATTCATTTTTGTTCGTCTTCTGCTTGAAAGCTGAGTATTGAACTGGCAAAGTTAACCAGAACTGAAATTCAACTGATGCCTATTAGTTTACTTATTACGTTATGAGTAAGTGTCATTTGTATCTTTTAAATAGTAAAAACTCTTGTCATAAAAAAAAAAGATTATATGGGTAATGGCATACATTTGGGATTGTTAAATTACTTTTCTGTTTAATAACTGTAATAGGGAAGTTTCTGATTTGACTTTTGTAGTATTTAAGAAACATCCAAGTTATAGTTTTGTTTCTTTCTCATTATTACTTTTATTTTTTTAATAATGTGGTGAAGTGCGTGTGATGATATTTTAAGAATGCCAGTAAAGTTGGAACTGAATTTTGAGATGGCAGTAGTACTGAATATTATATTTAGGGTCAACTGTGTTTTGGCCCCCTGATTTATTAGGTCAAATGCAATGCCCCTCTTGATTTAAGAGATCGAGCACATTCCTCTCTTATTTAACATGATTGATTGCAATGCGCCACCTATCATCCAAATCCAAGGTTAAGTTTGATGGTATGGGAGTTACGTGTAAGTCACATGATCCATGGGGCTGAAAATAAAATAAACAACTTGAAAGGACAAAATAATTCTTAATGAACTTGTTTTCTGGGAAGCTATCCTCAGCTTCCCTGACGCATCATCGTGGATGACCTCTGATTTTTCCTCAAGGAAAGTGAAACAGGGAATATTTCAACAAGGCATAACCTGTTCTCATAAGCTGTCTAGCATCACCTAATATATTCCTCTCTACAAATCCTCTCTTAAAACACCCGTAAAGAAAAATTTGGTCTCTTATGAGGATGATTTCACAAACTAGTAAACTCTATATATCTTTCAAATTTCAAAATCCCCATATGCAGTATAGCCGAGCTTTTAATAAATTAAAATTTAATGACTGTTGGTTTGGCACATTTGATTCATAGAAAGCTAATATGCTATCATTTCACTAGCCTCCTTTTCATTATTTCACTTTGGTTGCTGGTTATGAGCACTCATTTTGCTCAACCCCACCCTCGATATCAGGTTTTCTTTGTGCATCTTTTCAGCGTTGAACAGAGGTGTATCTAAGAGCCAGTTATGATCTCTATTTCATTATGTCTCTTGCTGGATTTCTACTAATCTGAGAAACAGGGTATCCCTTGATTAGTTTTTTTTTTGGGCAAAACTTCATTTATATCAATTACGATGTTGCCACCTTATCATTTAATCCAGATTAAGAAAGTAGTTTTACCTTTTTTATTCTGATTGATCAACACTGTAAATTATGAGGAAATTTCACGATTATCCCAATATCATGAGACTCGGCCTCCTAGGAATTTATTTCTCCTTTATGTTTCCTTCTCTGCATTTGAGCTTAATCTCTGGCTGGTATTGTTTGCTCTTGAGTGCTATGCATCTTTCTGAATGATGAAACTCTGTTTGAACATGCTCTGGGAAATCTAAGCTAGTGAAGAAAACGGCTACTTCTAGGGCACAAAATTTGAGTCTTTTTAAGTGGTTCCAATATGAAAAGTTGTGAATGCTCTAGCTGTTGGTCAATAAAAAATCTTCCTGATTGTCCTATGTATCGACTGAAAGTAATGTTGATTATGCTACTGAAGGTGTGCATTAGAGCAAGAAACGTAGCACCCCATTTTCAGAAATTGTAGGCCAATGAAATGTACTGGAGAACTAATGATGGGTTTTGCTAAGAGTCAAAACCTATCTGCAAATTGTTGAGTTTGTGAATTATTAACATTTCCATGTTGGGAAGAAAAAAAAATTATAAAACTTGAAACAGAACATTGAAAAGCGGATTCCTACAGAAATGGTTTGGGGCTTTATGATTCTGCTATGGGACAGCATTTCTGATGCGCTGAAAAGACCATGGGCTAAATTGATTTGTCTTATTATATCATCATTTTTTTTTTCCTTTTCAGCCTATTAGTCATGTGACTTGTATGCAACTCCCAAAACTGTCAAACTTAACTGTCAATCTTAACCCTTGATTTGGATGGTAGATGGCACATTGCAAATGATCTTGATAAATAAAGGGGGAATGTGCTTAATTTCTTAAATCTCGAGGATGTTGCAACTGACCCAATCGGGGGCAAAGTGCAATTGACCCTTCTTTTAACTTTTATGTTCCTGCATTACCCTTGTTCTCAATAAGGTACTCCTAGTTATAATCATTTTGTTAACCGTGTGTTGGCGTCTGTCTCATTGCATTCTAGTAACATTATAGTAAAACTATTGTCTCTCGGTTTCTTATAAGCCGCTGCATGCCTTTCCAACTCCCAACTGTTAGCAAACTTTCATCCTTAATTGCCACAAATTTCCAAATTCCAACTGATAGTGCAATTGCCCAGAATAACAAAATTGAGAGAAATTTTATCTGCGGAGAACACTTGTTGAATCAAGCTCTGCCAAACCCCAGCTCAACTGACCCCATTTCTTTCTTTCTTTCTTTCACTTATTAGTGACTGGAATTATAAGCAGGTTATTTGCAAAAGTTACAACCACGCAGTTATTTGCTACAGTAGAGTTCAAGAGGGTGCTTTGCATTTTAGCCTAAGTTTTATAATTATAATGCCTTTGAATTTGAATTTTATTTAGGCTTATGTTCAAAATCCGTAGCATTCTACATCGTTAAATCACTTAGCTTAAACAATTGTTCCATTCCCTTTTTCTTTGAGATCGTTAAGCTGCAGTATCAGTGTGGATATTTTCATATGCAGATAAGTAGTTCTAATGCAAAGCTTCCTTTATTGCAGTTTAAAGAGCTGTTGATGTAGAATTTTATCTCCTCGAAATATTCCGGATGTTTGTCCTAATATATCCCCCTTATTAATGTCAATGGTACTAAGGCTTATGCAAATTTTTGAAGTTTGCATCATTGGCTGAATATTGGTTCTTCGTAGACCTTGTATATGTATCTTTTTGGATAAAAGAGATATTTGAGAAGAAAATGGAATGAGAAACCAAAAAATGCAAAGCATATAAACTAAACTCATTAGTCTCTCTACATGTTCAATTCACGGTCCCCTCTAAAATAGCCATTAGCAGAGCACCATGAAGAGTCTAAGAAGATCACTTTATCCCACGAAAGTGATACTTGAAAATTTTGGATTGGTCTTCATCTAGAAGTACCAAATAATAGCATACGTTGCATATGGCCTAAGAACCTTGCCCTCTTTGCTCCTCCCAAAACATTTGAAATAAGATATGAAAAAGTGTCAAACTCTCTGGATTAATCCAGAATTTACCAAATAACTAGCTGTTGGGCAGTGTGTAAATAGATGAAACAGATAGCAATATCTTTTGTAGTCCAAATGTAAAGACTTCACCTTAGAGAGGTCCTTGGGTTTCCTGATTTGGAGAATGGGTGAGAAACAGGAAATAGGATTGAAATGAATACACTTCAGAGGAGTCCGGAGTTCAAATCCTGCCTAGACCTTAAATATTTCACTACTCATATCAAGTCGAAATTTCTTTTTCTTTGAAGCATATTGGTAGTCTTTATTAGACTGCAAAATGTCAGCACAATAGCGAGGACATGGATAAAAAAATTTGATTGAATATCTTTTCTGTGGATTTGCCTTCCATGCGGTGGTTTAGCAGTAATCAATGTTACCAGAAAGATAGTAGTGTCTTTAGTGTCCTACTGTCCTTGAATGCTCTTATTTCCTTATTGGACACAAAGTTAGGGGATGCCTTAGAGAAATGAAAACAGGGAGGGAGTAGTGAAACAGTTCTCTTCTTTCAAGATTCTGAAGGTCTTTTTCCCTCAATTCCTTCCTGTTTTCAGCTTTACCAAACTTGGTCTTGGTCACTAACGGTAATTCAGTAGCTTAAGCTTACATCAGATGAGGAAAACTTGAAGGTTGAAGGTTAACAGGGAGATCTCAAGTTTAACCAGTGCTTGTGGAAATGAAAATAGCTTGTATTTTGAGTGATATGGGTTTCTCTGCTTAAGGAATTTTTTTAGGTAATTTTGATTTCATCCTTTTGCTGCTGTCATCTCTATCAATATGGTCTTTTTATATATATATATATTTTTTTTCTGGCTGGCTATCAATATTGTCTTTGTCATTATAGGATTCTGTGATTCTTAGTCAGCATGCTGGGTTGAGAATCCTGATCAATCAGAACTGAAATTTTTTTACTGGTATTATATTTCATGGTTTAAATGTTCCCTCGGAAGTCTTTGCTTAGGAATCACTTGCAATGCAGGTTGCAGAGCGAGCCCTCTTTTTGTGGAACAATGAGCACATCGTGAGCTTAATTGCCCAAAACAGGACTGTGATATTACCAATAATATTTGAAGCTTTTGAGAAAAATATCCAGAGCCATTGGAACCAGGCAGTTCACGGGCTGACTGTGAATGTTCGGAAAATGTTCTTGGAAATGGATGCTGAATTGTTTGAAGAGTGCCAGAGGCAGTATGCAGAGAGAGAGGCTAAAGCCAAAGAGGTGGCAGAGCAGAGGGAATTGAATTGGAAGAGACTGGCAGACGCTGCTGCACAGAACGGGGTGGAGGACATGGTCACAGTTTAACCTTGGTTACTTCACTTGGATAGGTTAAGGATGATGAATGTGCTCCTCTCCATTTTGGCGCCATTATTTATTGGTTTCTTTTTCCTTTTTTTTTTTTTTGCTTTTTTCAAGCCTAATTTTTTTTTCCTCTCTTCTATCTTCATTTTATCTCAGTCGGATAATCAGCAATTTGAAGAAAGCAGTGATTAATGTAACTTAAAATGTTTTGGATGTTGTTAGCAATGCCTGCAAATTAAGAATGTTCTGTGCAATACTTCCTTTTATTCCCCCCACCAACCTCCCTTTTTACAAAGAGAAATATGGAAAATTTCTTTCCATTTTCTTTTTCATTTTCCTTCTGAAAACAAAGTCGTACCAATTTGATATATAAACTTTCATTGCTAGTGGCATCTGCAAAATTTTATCAATTTGACGATCGAGGAAGTCAAGTAGGCAAATCAAAACATGTATTTTGAAATCAAGAAAAAAAAAGTAACATGACTTCTTATGCTAGCACAATTTAGGTGAAAGATATTTTAGTTTATCCGACTGAATTAACTTTTTACAATTTTTTTTTTTTGGGTGAGTTATAGTTACAACACTAAAGATGAAACTTGAAACTTCCTAAAAATGGACCCACAGCTCTCACCACTAACCTGTTCCTTATGGTATCTTTGTTTTTGGCAAACTTTATACATATATACAATCTCATGGGAAAAGGATAATACAGTGCAAAATCCTAAACAGGGCAGACGTCAATCTCCATAAAAAATTCCACCTGGTTATGTCATTCCAAGTGGGAAGACCACCATGTTCTGCTGGATAAAAGAAGAGCAAGCAAAATACATGCAGAACTCATTTATCAGGACTCCTTATTGCAAGGCTGCATTTTCTGACCAGCTAAGCGTACGTATGGATTAGTTTATTTTATATTCAATAACTTATAATTAAAATCTTATTAAGAGAATTTTTAAAAAAAATATTTTTTTAAAAAAAATTAATCATTTCCAGACATACACTTAGTCTCCTATGGATAGTGCAGTTTGTTTTTACAGGCATCAGAGGATATTGAATAGTTTCCATGACACTCGGGTCCAACATTGCTGTTGTTATTTCCTAAGGAATGATATATGTTTTGTTTTTTTATTGATATGGAATGTAAGTTAATGTTAAATTTCTTCTAAAGGAGGCTAAGGAGCAGCAAGGCCCTCACTTTATGACAGCTTCGGTGGACAGTGTTCCATTCCTTCTCTAATCATTTGCATATATTGCATGATTGCATCCTTAGAAGATCAAAGATTCGAGGAACCTTTCACTAGTATAATAGATAGTTATCTAGTTCAGGCTCTTTCTTCAAGTAGGGTAGGTTGGTTTTGTCCCTTAGTGTTCTGTTTGATTGTACCCAAAAAGAAAAAGAAAAAAATCAGGTACCGCAAATAACTAAGTTGGACAAGTAGGCAACCAAAAAAAAAAAAAAACTAATGAATCAGAAGGAAAATAAGAGAAAAGAAAAAACGTGATGTGTTGCCCTTCGAGAGGGCTGACAACATCAATCAGAGCCCACTCATTGCGCATTTGCAGAGTTGAAGCCTCAGCCTCAGCCCCTTCCAATGTATCTGAAGAAAAGCTAGGAAGGTCCTGATGGAGATACAAATGTTAGTTTCCTCTACAACCTTCCAAAATCCTATCCCTATCCTCTATCTTTTTCCCTTCAAACATGTCATTAGTTTATCAATGATTAATTCCACTGTTTTCTTTTCGTTCTCTCGTTTCAATATTTTATATGATAAACATACATATCCTGTTTCTACGCAGGGACAACAAGCTATGTATCCATAAGCTGTATATATATATACACACATATATATATAACTAGTAGTTGTTGTTGCTGAAGTAAGCGAGTTAAGGACCATCTCTGCAGTCTGCACAAAAGGCCAGAATTGCTGATGCCAAGAATACTGATCATCATAGAAGTGCATCTAATCTTGGAGGAACGAATGACCCAATTATTTAGTTCGATACCTTACAAATTGCCACCAATAGATAATTAATTGCTAAGCCAATAGCTTGTGGAGTTCCCACACAAATTCAGCAATGTTATCAACCTCTGGTGCCATGTAAGAGTTTCAGGTGACCTCTGCTTTTCCCATTAATTTCCTACTTCTCTTTTGTGATTTGTCTGTTCCCACCTCCTTCCCTTTGTGTGTCTGTGTGTGTGTGTGTGTGTATGGCTTTAAAGCCCTGTCCCGGTACGTGGCAACATACAATGGCTTATCAATATCAAGCAGCCATGCAAGGAGAACATTTGCGTAAAGGGCCTTGGCTCCAAGAGGAAGATGAGCAACTGACCACCTTTGTGACCCTTCTTGGGGAACGAAGGTGGGATTCCCTTGCTAAAGTAGCTGGTATGTATGAATTTCGAAAGACATAGAATGAATGAATAAGAACGAAAAGATCCAATTTGATATGGATCCTTAATGTTTTGTGCATGCATAGCTAAAAGTGGTAAAACTTGATCTTTTGCAGGGCTTAGGAGAAGTGGTAAAAGCTGCAGGCTAAGGTGGATGAACTATCTTCGTCCAAATCTCAAGCATGGCCCTTTTAGTGTTGAAGAAGAGCAGCTTATTCTTCAGCTTCAGCAGCAATGGGGTAACAAGTAAGGTTCTTTCCCCTGTTTGTAATTGAATTGAGCTTTTATAGTTTTATCTAATACCTGTAACGTTCGAGGCTGAAAAAATAAACGTAGTTTGTTCTCACAATGCCACGCTGCTAAGTGTAGGAATTGGGTAATTGTAACATAAACTTGTCAAATTTGTGACATTCTACTACAATCTAGGTGGTCAAAGATTGCCCGTAGGCTTCCAGGAAGAACCGACAACGAAATCAAGAACTACTGGAGAACTCATTTAAGAAAAAAAGCACAAGTTCGACAAGAAGGTGAAATGTGCTATTCTTTGTATAAATGTTTTCTTGTAAAATGATTGCACTTGTTATTTGTGTCCACTTAACACTAGTTTCATCCTCAGAAGAGTTGCAGTATAAATTAGAGAACTCTGCACAAGATGACTTCTATGAAAAAAGCGTTGATATGGTTTCCGAGGATCACAACCATGTGAACCTCTACTGTCAAAAAAGCGAGTGGGGGACAAAGGATGCTTTTCCCTTATCTGACTGGGAATTGAGAAGCTCACCCTATGAAACTAGGATATCAGATTTGATAGCAGTGTTGCAAAATGGGTATGGCGAGAAAGAACTTGAGCAGGACTGTAATAGCACTGTAACTTACGACTATAATCCTCCTGGGTTTGCTGAGGACTGTGACACATGGGATTATTCAGGTTTCCTTTGGGACATGAATTAAGGAGAGACTTTCTCTTCAAAATGTTAATACCAGGAGTTCTGTGAATTAATCATAGACTTGCAGTATCCCGTATGAATACAGAGAATTTTCCATTCTGAACCACTTACTGTAACAATGACTTGGATATGTGTCTCAGTTGAGGGTCTGAGTTAGACCACAATTAGAGGAGTGATTTACTACAAGAAGCGAGAGAAATAAATCTTGACTGTTGAATCATGTATATTTAAGGATTATAACATAACATCACATGATTTTATGTTCTAATTTTGACCATACATGCATAATCCAATCATTAAGATTAGTTCATCTTAGTGTCACAAGAAACCAGTCATAATCACTTAATATATCCCATATAGATTAGAATCAGAGGTTAATCAAATCTATAATCAGAGTTATATGAAGATACATAGGAGCGAGGATGTGCAAAATAAATAAGCAGAATATGCATTCACATAACTAGTAACAGAAGTTAACCTCAAACGATTGGCGTTTATGGCCATTCATTGGGTCTTGCATGACAAGTTTAGACTTGAGTTTAATTTTAATTCAGTGTAAAACTTTTGGGTTAGGTCTTTCATTTTTGTCTCAACTAAATAATCAACTTTAATGTGAGATCAGGTCACCCCTCTGCGTCTTATCAAATGAATATATTTTGTTAAATAAAGCAAAGGCAGCAAGTACAGATTCACTTCTGCAAGTGGCTCTGAAGCAATTTTGAAGTCATGAACGTTCATTTTCAGATTTGTGAAGTTACAGTGCACGCTGTATAACTGAGCATTATAACTTTCCAAGTGTTAGCAAGTAACAACTTGAACTTCATATCAAAAAGAACGCCGCCATTGTTCTTTCCATTTTTCTGGGGGCATTTTTGTTTTAAATAATCAAACAGATATGGGAAAGAGCATATGCTACTATATAAAATATGAAGATCACAGCCACCACTGGTCAAAAGGAAAGTAAAACAATATCTATTCATCAAAATAGAATATAAATTACGAGCAAGAGAAGCCTAAATGGGAAACAAGTAGGTTTTTCAATGCGAAGATAATCCGTGGACAATTGCATCATCTTCTTCCTATATATATCTATCAATAAAGTAGTATAAAGTTCAGAACTCAGATAGGTCAACACCATCACAAACACTTTCAAGAGACACATGTTGGTCACAAACAAGTTGTTCGACATATAAATGGGTAGGAACTATATGTGAACTGGTTATCTTTTTATCCATTCAGATCCTTGCGATAAAATACATCCTTAATTGCTGGCCATTAGACTTAGTGGCATTCTTCTTTTCAAGTGACACGAAATCGATAAAAAGAATAAAGATAAGAGTGTATTCGAGGGTTGAGTGATGAGTTTATTTTCCCCTCATTAAGAGTTAATTTTAATCAGATATATTTATTAATAAAGAATATAGAAAGATTATAAAGCAAATGATAAGATATTCCTCTAGGTGGAAAAGAGAATAAGGAAAAAAAAATCATAAAGAAAAATATTGTTACAAATGTTAATAATGAAATTTGCATTTTAAAAATCATCCAATTACCTACAAGGATATATAGTAGGATGAGTCTTATTGTAATGTTAGAGATTTAAACCTTAAAAAAAAAAAACTTTGAGTAAGAGCAGTCTTAGTACCAAAGATTACGTGCACCTCATAAAAAATATATATATATCAAATTAAAGAAAGAAAAGCTCTAAAATATACCTTTAAGTCAGTAGCCTAGTTATCTCATCGTTTATGAATGACCCTTGAGTATTTAGACTTCAGCTGCGTTGAAGTTACTTTTAGGGAGCATGCCATGTGTTGAACTTCTGGTTATTAATTCAATTTCCTTCAAGTTGTTGCTGTACATTCCTCTTAGACATCGTACGACAGATAATGACTAAGCGATGAAGGAACCAAAAAGAAAAAATAGTGGGGTTGGTGGGAGATAACGATGAAATGATGATGGAGGAGAAAAAGAAGAATATATAGTCTTAATGGATGCCCTAATCTTTAGGAACAGGCCCTTTTCCTTTTCATTCCAATGAAGAGAGAAAAACACTAACACAGCATCACACTGAAGATGGTTGATTCTTCATTTGCTATAGAATGATTGTGTGAGATAACAAGCACAACAACGCAACAAAAGCTGAAACAAGGGTGAAGTATCGTCCGTTTATGCTGGGCCGTTATCGAGAATTTCACTACCATCGTTTTTTTTTTTTTTTTGGTTACATATATTTGTCTTTTTTCTTTTTTCTTTTTTTAAGGTTACTGACTACCATCGTTGTTGGGTCCTCGTAAGGTCTATTTAAGCCATTTAAATTAATTTTGATTTTATTTTACGTTAATTTATATGTTAAATCAGATTTATAAATTACAAATTATCATTTTAGTTTAATTTATTTTTATTTCATTTTGATTTTTTAAAATTATCATTATGCGTAATAAACAGTAAATAACTTCTTAGACAAAAAAAAAAAAAAAGATGACAGAGGTATAATGATTCAGGATGATTTGAGAATTAAAGTAGTTAGTGTTCTAAAAACATTAAAAAATTACTTTCAAAACTAACTAAATTTAATAATTAATAATGAAAAATTTAGGAAGATACATAAAGAACAATACATAGTTAATCTGACGAAGAATAAATAATTATTATTTACTCAGGAGTATTCTTAAAAAATTAAATAAAAATTAATTAGAGATGAGTGACAGTGACATCTTATAAAAAGTTGTACTTTTCATCTCGCTTGTTTGTCTATTTTTTTTTTTTTTCTGGGTCTACCATTTCGTTTGTTTTGAGCGCGCTAGAATTGAATTTACCATGTAAACAGGGCAACATTTTTTTTTTGTGTTCTTTTAAAGGTACAACTAGCCCAGACTCTCTTTCACATGTAACGGCCCAATTCATCAAATTTCAACTTGGGCCTACTTAATATTTTTTTTGTTGAAGACACATGATTGCAATTATGCTGGGTCCAGCTCGAAGGTTGAGGCATATATAGGAACCTTTGAGTTCTTCACTTTTTATGACCAAAGAAAAAGCTTCTTTATTTTTTAAAAGGTTAAATTCTTTAAGCCTCACATGTCACTATATTTACATGTCATTCTTTTCGTCCACTTATGGATAAGGGAAAAAAAAAACACAAACTTATCAAACATTTGTTGGTCTAGATCTTCACTTTTGAGCGAAAGGTCCAAACATTTGTTTCTCTAACGGCGTAGTAAGTGTGCTTGTTATATTGAAAACTTGAATTCCAACTTTGAGTCTGACATATAAAAAAATTAATTTTTTGAAATTTATCCACAATATTAATGTATGCAGTACACCTTTAAAGTTGTTCGAGAAAAAATTTAATATCACTTAATATGAAAGCTGACTTAAATATATCGAACTGTTACCATATAAAAAAATTAAATGACAAAAAAAAGAGTTTATGGACATTTAATTATTAAGTTTTAACTTGCGCGAGTTGTCAATAATATAATGCTTACGTGGAGTTGTACAGTGTATAAAAGACCAACAAAGTAACCAACAAATATAGCGTTAGGTTTCAGTTTAAATCATGGACATCTGATCATAGCCTTGCCCCCGCATCTTTTGTTGTCGTTTTAACTAATCTTAGACCTTTCTTTTTTTCTCAATTACATATTTTTAAAAGTTTTAGATTTGATTCTTGTTAATTAACACAATCTATAAGTACTACTATATGCTTTGACGAAGTTTGTAACATATTTTGATCTTAAAATAAATTAACTTCTCTTCCTAAACTTTTTTTAAGAAAAAAAAAAACATTACACAAATTTCGTAGTATGTATACATAAATTTTCTCTTATTGGGTTGCTCTATATCTATATATACAGTTATAGACAGCTATACACACAACCTAATTTTTTTTGGTCAATTACACACAACCTAATTTATCTCAAGTTTGAGAAGGTACATGGTGCCTCTTATCCCAATCTTCTCTTGGAATAGCATGGTGATAATTTATATCAGGATCAACATCACTGTTCAAGCTGTTGCTGCTGGCACTCTCCTTCTCATTGCTTGGTTCCTTGTTGGCTGCTGACGCTGGTGTGCTGTTGGTGATGCCTTCAATCTCTGCCATCATCATCCTCTTCTTATTCATGCCCCAAGTAAAGTCTGCCGTCACAACTAGCAGTAGCAGCAGCAGCAGCAGTGAAACTAACTCCATCTTCGATTTCATGGTTATGTAACTTCAAAGACTAACTTTGCTCTAACCTTGAGGCCCTTGAAAAAACTCCATCACTAGCAGCATTTATAGAGTTGGTACTAAGGCTTAAAAGAAAAAAAATCTCGAATGTGGGTTTCCCTTTAACATCACGGTGGTATCATAGTTTGGATTAGCATCCCCACTACATTGTCACTCCTTGGATGTAATTGGTTTGTAATGAGCACAGTTTAAGAGAGTTTTGAATCTCTGCTTGATTCCCAAATCAAAATGCAACATCTAGCTAGCCACTTCAACCAGATATAAACCTAGCCACTATCATAATTTTTAATTAAGCTTTACTAGAGGTAGACGTAGAGTTAATTATACACATGGAGACTATGTCCACAAACAACTAATATATAAACAAATGGCTCAGAAAAAAGATCTTAGAAAGATGATGGATCATAACAAGAAGTTTCGTGGTGCCTTTTACTTTTCTGGTACCTTATGCTGTGCGATTTTGCGCACTTATACAGCAGCTAGAAGTTTTGCGATTCTTAAAGAAGCTAAGAATTATGTATTGACTTAAAAAATTAGTAGACTTTTCTTTTAAGAAAAACAGTCATAAATTATATAATTCAATAGCAAATACGAAGTTCGCTTTTTTGGATGAATACTACTGAATTGTGTTTATGCTACAAATTAATTATCAAAATGCGTTATATTATGTGATCTAGTAAGAAACTACAATTGCTGAGGGTATGGTTTGTCAATACTAGGTTTTTTTTTTCTTTTTCTATTAGGAAGCTGTTCTCTTAAGCAGTTTCTCTTCTGTAATAAAAAAAAAATCTATACCTATTAAGAAACTACTATTCATAAGAGCAGTTCAAAGGAGGATTTTCACAATAACGAAAGCAATGTTATTAAAATTAAAATGAATATTGAACAGAAAAATTTTCAATTCAGGCTCAATCAATTTAAACATTTAAATTGGATAATGTCATAAAATTAATTTACATGAAATAATATAAAATTTATGAAAAAATTATAAAATATAAAAAAATGAAATTGTTAAATAAAAAAATTAATGATCGGTTAGTTCAAGTTATTTTGACTGATTTAAATTGATTTGATTATCAATTCGATTGTAAAGCTGAATTATAATTAGTTGAGTATCTGATTCATAATTGAACCGATCAAATTATTTAGTCTAGTTCAGTTTTGATAACAATGAATGAAAGTTTTTAAAAAACTTGAATCACTCATAAGGGCGACTTCTAAATATATTAAATTATTTTATAAAATAATACTTTAAAAACTGTTTTTATTGAGGGCAGTTTCTGAAAAGGTAAAATTATTTTCTTTAATTTAAGCGGGAAAAAAAAAACACCGCCTTCTATGAAGACAGAAATCTAGCGATGAACAATCGTCTTCAAGCATAGCAATTTCTCATTGTATATCACAGACTGAGCATATTCTATACTTAATTTGAAAAAAGTGCAAAAAAGAGAACAAAAAATAAATCATCAACGTTAAAAAGACAAAAACTCCAATAAACATGTCTACAAGAAAACATAAATAAAAGAAGAAGAAACCTAGACAATGCAAAACGGGCGATGACAAGTATTCGATGGTTGTTTGCTGTCTCCCTCTCCTTTTGTTTTTCTTTCTTGGTTCATCAAAGGAATGGTCCAGAACCAACCACCAAAGGAAAAATGTGTAGAGGCTGGTTGGCGTCTCAGGTTCGGTTTGGATTCTTGCAAAAAAGAAACCATTGATGTTTGACGTAGAGGAAACAAAATGTTTTTGATTTCTCTTTTTTCGAAAAAAAGAAGTGGGTAAAAAAAGAATCGATTTATTCGTGTTGTTGGTTGGTTTGTTTTGTTATTTTCTGTGAAATAATGTTACGCATATGAATGTCAATTAAAAAGATAAAATAAATAGAATTATTAAATAATATTAATTTTTTGCAAACAAATTTGTTAGATTATTATATTGTCTATTAGATTGCCATTGATTAATGAATTTTGGCTTATTAAAACGGGTTAGATATGTAATTTAGTAATTATTTTGTATTCATTCAAGTGATTTTTTTTCATAGAAAAAATGATAGTAAAGATATATTATTTAAATACTATTGATTAAGTAAAGTCCACTCAAAAAATTACTTCTAAAGATTTATTGATCTTTGAAAGGAAAATACTTAATTAGAGTCCGAGTGTCAAAGAATTTCCTTTTAAAAAGGGATGATTTTTAAATAAGACTTTAGTCCAATAAAGATTTAAATCTTTACACATAAAAAATGCAAGAGTTTTATCAAAATTATTTTAAATAATTGAATTAACATATATTGGTTTTAGTAATCTATTTATATTTTAAATTAATAATTTCAGATATTTAAGGTGTCTTAAATTTTTTAAAATACTGAATAAAAATTTACAGAATTTCAATGTCATACTACTATACGTTAGTTATTTCTCTATAGGAGAGGAAACTAACTATAAAATAATGTAAAACAGTAATATAATAAATTGTAATATTACGTGGGAGTTGGGATGGAATTCAAGAGACTTAGTTTGAAAAATTATAAAATACTTTCGTAATATTACGTTGAATAGTTAAAATTTTTAATTTAAGTTCTATTATATAATATTTTATATTTAATTTAATTATATAAATAATTATACTATTTATATATTATAATTTTAATGAACTAAATATAATATTCTTCTTCAAGTCCGCGAGAATTTCTTCTGAAGATTCACACTAAAATATCTATGTCACAGAGGGAGATTAAGGACAGGCATGATAATGTGAGACACTTGTTTCAACCTTACTACTTTATGTTCCATTTTTCCTGATTTTTTAGGTGGGTCGGTCAGAATTGTTAGACATTATTGGATCTTTCTTGGATTCTTCCTTGAAGCAGGCGTGTGTGGGGCTTCCACCCACCTCCACCTCCGTCGTCTTTTACCAACCCAATATATTTTGGAAGACGAAACTAGAGAAACCCAATATTATATTTATATATCATCATGACTGCCAAATTGGAGCCAGGGTAAGCACCCCAAAAAAAAATTGGACACAGGGTAGGGATGCTCCCTGGAATTTCAAAAGGATTCAGTGAATTTTGTTTGTGCAACTACTTCATTGCTAGATGCTACATATGTCTCTATCTTGTCTAATTTTAAAATGAAAAAAGATATTTAAATGTTGAAAACTTGTATCGAAAAATAAAATTTAGAGCAATTCAAACTTCAAGCTAAACATGTTTTTTTTTTCTTTTTTATATCCACAGATTACAAATTACCAAGGAATTTATATTTATCAAATGTAACTTTTTTTACATTATCGATAAATAAGAAAATGTCATATCAGTGTAATAACTGGAATTTTAACTTATGGTATAATTCTTCAACAATATTTTTAACAAGTAATGTAGAATAAAAATTTCTGACATTGGGTTTCTCTTGTAGACCAAGGTTTAGGCATTCAAGTCAAATTTGTTAACCTGGCAACATGCTGGACAAGAATATCAACGCGTGATAAGTGTTTCTTGTCCCACGCGTGTCAATTTAAATAAAGAATTTTGCTATTCTTATACTTAATTTTTACATTAAATTTCTACACTTTTTTCGTTAAAAAAAACAAATTTTTTAAAATTTAAATACAATTTTTAATACTTACTCTTTTTTATTTTTTTCATAATGAGAAAGATATATGAGTTTTGGTGTAAAATATAAGTGTATGAATAACAAAATCATTTAGAAAATATTGAGATTTGTTGGACTGGGAGTTTGGGACGGTCCTTTTCTTTTATCGCGAGTGTAATAAGATTCTTGAGTTCACACTTCACACATCAGAATGGCCAAAAAGAAGAATAAGAAAAAGAAAACAAAACAAAAGGAAAAAAACAGGAGAGAATAAGATTCAAATTTGGGAAGGAAGAACGAACTATGTAGGAAGTTTCACTTTTTCCTCACCAAATCTTAAAGCATTTCAATGCCTGGCAATGTATATATAGTATGTATTATACTACCCTCGCATCTGAAATATCCATCTCTTCCATTGCTTATATATATCTCTGAGAAATACCCTCTTTTATCATCTCTGCTGCTTTATTGATTCAAGGTTTCAAGTTCCAAATGAACATGAAGCACCGAAGCTGCAGGCTCACAATATCCATTCCAAATTTGCTAATATTTCTAGCCATCCTTCTCCATTCAGCAACATGGATTGAAGCACAGGAAGTTGGTAAGTGGAATCATGTCTCTTTCCTTCTTAAAAACATTTCATGCTCTGTGGTTTAATTGAGTTATTTCATGTGTGTTTTTTGGGCAGAGGACGAGCGAGAGTTTGATTACATACAAGGGAGCAAGAAGGGGCCTTCACACTGGGGAGAGCTGAAGAAGGAATGGGCAGCATGTAAAAATGGAGCAATGCAATCTCCTATTGATTTGTCAAGTCGCAGAGTGAGAGTGATCCCAAAGTTGGGGGAGCTAAAGAAGTACTACAAGTCTCAGAATGCCACTGTCGTGAACAGAGGCCATGATATTGCGGTAATTAATCAACAAAATCACCCTCACCCATATCAGAAAATGTTGGCTGAAGCTGAACCCATCTCTGTTAGCACTAGTTTCTTTCTTCCTCTTTTTTTTCTCTTCAAGGAAACTGGGTGTGTGGTGTGCCTTGTTTCTAGGAATTGATGCTTCCAGAGTTCCAATATTAGTGCACTCTGATCATTGCAATATTTATTTATATCTTAGCTAGCTGGCACTTAATTAGCACTTAGTAGACCTGGTTTTGTCCTGATTAAGCTAGCATAGCACTTTCCCTTAAAATATTCCTATACCATTCTTGTTTGGATAATAAAAATAGAGAAAGAGTTTGTTGGAATGTATATTTTTTTTTTGTTTTATTATCCAAAAAAAAAAGTGATATAAGAATTCTGGATGCAGCTGAAATGGAGGGGAGATGCGGGCTCAATAAACATCAACGGCACTGAGTTCTTTCTGAAACAATGCCACTGGCACTCGCCCTCCGAACATACCATCAATGGCAGGAGGTTTGTCTTGCTTCACAGTTTTTTTTTTCATTTTTTATTCTTATGATACAAATCTATGATTTTACAAATATAACTACCGGCAGATCTTATGCTAAAACTTTAGAGAATAATATAGGGTATGTTTAGAATTACAAATTTTAAGAATTGATTTGATTTATAAATAAAATTTTTTGTTTGGAAAATTACAAAATAGAAAGTGATTTAATTTTATAATAATTTTTAAGCATAAAAATAATTTATAAATCAAATTAAATTACTTAAACTTAAATAAAATGAAATCAATTCTACTTTTTTATTAATTCTAAAACATAGGGATAGTATTTTGATAAGTACTATTTAATTTTCTTAAATACCAAATTGATATACCAAAAATTATTAACCTTTTTTTCTTTACTGAAATATTAGGTATGAGATGGAGCTCCATATGGTCCACGAAAGCACAAACACAGACGGGAAAAATAAGATTGCTGTTGTTGGACTTCTATATAGGATTGGCAGCCCCGATCCTACCCTCTCCAAGGTAACTTTTATTTTCTTTCTTTTGTTTTTTTTTTTTTGTTTTTAAGTCAAGCAGGTAGAAATCTTGAAGGTAATAAAGTCTCATACCTTCCAAGTTTCATGACCCAAAAAATGAAAAAAAAAAAAAGACGCACTTGACTATGAGCTCAATTTATGTATCTAAATAAGTATGGTTGAAACGATTTCAGTTGTCAAAATACATAAAGTGGATGGTGAATAAAGAAGAAGAAAAGAGCATAGGGGAGTTCGATCCCTCAGAAATCAAGCTGGGTGGCAAGAAGTACTACAGATATATGGGCTCCCTCACTATCCCTCCTTGCACTGAAGGCGTCATTTGGACCATCAATAAACAGGTACTAATACTATTCATGGACATTAATTGCGTTCCAACAAGCTAAGAATAAAAAAGATACAAGAAAATTTTAAAAAAATTTCTTCCAATTCTTTTTTAGTTTGCCATGTTCATCTTATTGACTTGTTAATCTGGACCTTTAAACTTGCTTGATCATCGTTAGATAAGAAGTGTGTCAAGGGCTCAAGTCAAGTTATTAAGAGAGGCAGTCCACGATGTAAGTATTCTAATTTGATCTAATGCACTAATTACATACTATTAGAATAATCATTTGAGTAAATCACTAAATTAGTCCTTAAAAATTTTTATTGACTTCACATTAGTTTTTGAAACATTTTACTCTCATGATCCTTAACAAATTATTTCATTATTCAAATTAATTTTTATTTAAGAACTAATATAACTGACTTTTAAATATTAACTTGAGTAACAAAATGATCTATTAGGATTCACATAAATTAAATTGGTTCACTTTGAGCTTTTTTTTTTTTTTTTTTCTAACTGGTGAAACCAACTTGAACCATCTCTTAACTGTTAATTATGTATGATCTACTCTATGGCAGTATGCAGAGAGGAATGACAGACCTGTACAGCCCCTGAATCGACGAGGAATACAACTCTATGACCCAAAACGCAAGGACTAAATTAAGCACAGAATCAATTTATAGCAGCACTACATTTTCTTCTTTTTTTTTTGTTTTCTTAATAATTCATTGATTCATCGTGTTGCTCCTATTACGATCTATGCATGCTGAGGCGCTACGATTTTACTTTTTTATTTTTCCCCTTGTCCCCTTTTATTTTTCTCCTTCATACTTTCCCCCATTCTGGTTTTGCATGTCTACTTATTAATTATTTTCTCAAGTGGTTATTATGAAAAAGAGAATTTGGTCTCTAACAATTATTGTCTTCAAGAAAGAGAAAATTAAAAAACAAAATAAACATTTAAGTGCTGCCTACTCTGTTGGAACCTATAGAAGTTTTATTTATCTTTTTCCATACTATGCTAGAATCCCGTGGTTACAAGAAACTTAATATAAAAGATGTCATGAATTAATTATTTTAAAAATTTAAACTGTTGAGTAAAAATGCATGAATGATTTTATATTTAACAAAACTAGTTATGCAACTTCTTAATTTAAGACGAAAAATCTGTTCATAACGTTAAATTAATGAAATATTAAGAGCATAAATTAAACAAATTTAACTCTGGCAACTTTATGTTGGTTTGACAAATGTAAATTATAGTATTAAGT
Organism: Castanospermum australe; assembly: GCA_019955255.1. Lineage (NCBI taxonomy): Eukaryota > Viridiplantae > Streptophyta > Magnoliopsida > Fabales > Fabaceae > Castanospermum > Castanospermum australe. Next base: position 1,362,877 of record NSJW01000159.1, read on the forward strand.
TGGAATTCACATATTTAAATTACTTCAACTCCAAATTACAGATATTTGAATTCGGTCACTTATATGAGGAAATTGGAATTCATAAATGAGAATCTTGCATACACTTGAGTTGAAGGAAAAGAGTGATTGATAATTAAGGATACTTTCTTTTATTGTTTGGCTTGTGGGATCAAATATTTATATGTGGCGCATGTGGGACTCAGCATTCAAATTCAACACCGATAGTCAAAATTACACCCCCAACAAAGTTCTGATTCACAAATGTAACATTCAAAATTCAAAGTCTCATGATCACTACTTGACAAACCGTCGTCATTATTTCAGAAAATTAGTTCCAACCTTAAAATTAATGATTTTGGCTAAAGCAAGTTTTCACTTTGTTTATTAATAAAAGGTTTCGATATAATTTCAGTAGTTCCTCTCCAATAGGTCTGTAGAAGGTCGCTGCATAAATATGATGAAAAGACTAGTTACAGTGCATGACATGTGCCCGAATGGCGAACTTCATCATGGCCAAGTCATTTTTAGCATGAGAACTTAAAGAAGTAATCAGGCACCACTGTTTTTATGGCGACGAGATGCAAGTGAACATAAACTTGATATTCAACAACCATTTCAAATAAGCATGTCGTTTTAAAGTGTTACTTAATCGTCTCACCATCTCTTCAATGGCGACGAGATGCCTCTATAACGAGGATTTCATGCTGAAAGAAAGATTTAGAGGACAGGAAAAGGGTTTTTCAAGTTATAACCAGCAATTAAATTATGCTTAGTAAACATAAAAATTGTGTTTCAATTTTTAAAAATTATATTTTATACGAAAGACTATATTATTATTACAAAAAAGTTATAACTAGTAATTTTATTAAAGATAAGGACTTATACAACAAAATTATTAGAATAAAATGCAATCTAGCAAATGAAGAAATTCTTTTTGTTTATTTTTATCTGTCATTTAAATTTTTTTTATAAGAATTAAGAAAGTTATTAAATATTTTTAATTATAAAAAAATATAGTTTAATATGATTAAATTATTATTTTTTTATTTTATTAATATTTTTTTTTTAATTTCACTTACTCAATTAAGTTTTTTTTATTAAAATATAAAAATAAAATTAAATAAAATTAATTAATATTTTTTAATATTTTTAATAAAAAATATTTTTAAATAAAAAAATTTTCTTACACGACATATAAAAATAAATAAAGAAAGTAAATAAAGAAATAATTACTAATAATTATTCTAATTACTAAATAAAAAATAATTAAATATATTTTTAAAATTTTAAAAATATTAAATACTTTTATTTTTTATTTAATATTTTTATTAAATAATATAAAAATTATTTAAAAAATACATTAAAAAAATATAACAAAACTCAAACTATTGAATGGACCTACCAACGTGACCATATCCATCAGTTTTGTTGAAAAATACTTTCAAAATTCTCTTGCATGAAAGTGGCAGTCAAATATTTATATTGTTGTACCCAAAAAAAAAAAAATTAAATTTGTATTGTAATGTTACTGCATACAGTTGGATTAATCTACGAAACTGAGACTCCCATATCTGACATTATCAATTCAGAAAAACTGAAACTGAAATCGTTCTCGCCAGGTGTACGGTCTGTATACCATTTCACCACAAATTCACTCTCTCTGGATAGATAGTCTATTTCTCACTCAGACCACGTGGCAGCAGATGGACACCCCATAAGTAACAAAATTGAATGGAAAAATATCAAGAAGATAACTTATCATGTATTTTTTATAAACTTTACATTTATTTTTAATTTAATATTTTTTTAAACGAGTTTCTCATATTTTAAAAAATAATTAAAATGGTCCCTGACGTCATTTGATATTATAACTTCGTAAGTTTGTCTATGACTTGGCCTATAGATACTGAAGTGGCATTATATTTGTCCCTGCCATTAGTATATGTAGGTGTCAAATAAAAAATAAAGAATGATAGAGATTAAATTAAAAAAGAAAAAGAGAAAACTATTTGATCTTATAGTTTTTTTTAATTTAATCCTATAATTTATATAATTTAATCCTATAAAATGGTCTGCTCTTTTTTTCTAACGGGAGGGCTAAAAGTTTATATAAATTAAAAGTAAGTATTTTATGTTTTATCTTTTATATCAAGTATATTTATTCTAAATAAAAAAAGTATCTTTATTTATTTATTAATAAGTTAAAATGACTATTTAAACTTTATAATAATTTATTTTATTTTTATAATTTAATTTTTAAATAAGGGTAATGCAATTTTGGTTCCGCTCCCTGATTAATTTTCTAAATAGAGAAAATCGTATTGAAAGTAAGAATGATAGAAAATGGAAGATACTGATTCATTAAATTAACTTGTATATATATAGAGGAGTTCCGAATATATTGACCTAACTGTAACAATTAACTCACTAACTAATCTAATCTATTAAAATGTTATTTTGTTTCATTTCTTATTTTTTTAATCCATTTTCACTATTCTGTTTTATTTCATTAATGAAAAAAATCTAAATATAGTATTACACACATATTAAAGAAGTCATTAAATACAAAATAACATCATTTAAAAAATTATATTTATTTAAAATGCTCTTTCATTTAAATATTTACAAAATTATTACTCACTTCATTGATTTTTTTATTAACTTTAGAAATAAAATTAAAAAATTAATTAAAAGTTTATTAATTCTTTAAAATAACAGATAAAATAAAATAATTTTTTTAAACAACATATAAAAAGAACAAAAGAGTAAATATGAATCAACTTCGTAGTCGTTTTAATTTGCTCAAGTTAAATAAATTGATTAATTATAGTTGATCACCGGTGACGATCCCTACGCATGGCATCGACGTTCACGAGGCTCGCGTGAAGTGAGCCTTCTTCCCTTATTGTTACCACAAAGGCCTGGGTAAAACTGTAAAAGTAAGTCACACTTACACACTACACAGACTCTCTCTCTCTCTCTCTCTCGAGGCTCACAACTCGCCACACCAACAAATCAAAGAGCAGAGAAGAAAAGAAGGCTAATCCAAATTAAATTTACTGGTAGGTAGCTGCAGAACCACCACCGCCTCCGCCGTCGTCACCACCAATTTTTTTTCTTCTTCTTCAATGGCAGCAACCTCCACATCACTCGCCTCCCAACTCTCCGGTCCGAAATCCATCTCCTCCACCTCCATTGGCCTCCGCCGACCCTGCTCCAAGCTCGATTTCTTCAACTCTCATTCTTTCTCTTCTACTCACTCCTTCTTCGAAAACGTTCATTCTCGCCTTCGCCTCTCCGTCTCTGCTGCCAAACCCTGCCGCGGCGTCGTCGCCATGGCCGGCTCTGGCAAGGTACTACGCTTGCTTGGTTTCTTTTATTAAAATTTTTTTTTTTTCATCATTCTCATTAAAAATTTATAGCTTTCGGTCGTTGAATAAAACATTGCATTGTGATTTCCCGGGGGGGGGGGGGGGAATGTAATTCTTCTCGAACGGTTGGGTTTTTTAGTTCTTAATCTTACTTCAAAATCTTCTTTTGATGTATATAACTCAATGTACTCTGAAATTATTTCTGTGCATAATCGTCTAGCTAGCATCTATTTAATTCTAACATCTTATCCTGTCAGAAGCATTGATTTTGTTCTATATTGATCCTTTCCTTCCGTTGTTTGTGGTTGCAGTTCTTTGTTGGTGGCAACTGGAAGTGTGTAAGTATCTTTCCCCAATATTCTTTTCTTTTTCCCCTCTTTATTCCCCTCTTCCAGTAATTGGAAAGTTTTATTCATTATTAAAATGTAATGTAATACTTCCTGTAGGTGATTTTAATATTTGAGTTTTTTTTAACATAAACATCACCCTGTTTAGCAGCACATTATTGGAATGCAAAGTCCTCATCATAACCCTTAATATATTTTAGTTAAGAATAATTAGCCTTTGTAAATTTGTTTCCTTAAGTATTATGATAATATTTTTTCCGGAGTTTCCATCTGGTTCGATTCAACTCATCCCTCTGCTTTGCAAGCTCCGCACGAATGGCCTGTAACTTGTCTCTAAATCTAACTTTCTATAGCACAAGCATCACAGAGTTTGCTTCAACCCTCTCTTTCTGCACTCTCTCCAACCTGAAATTGTTAGTGGAGCAACCCTTTCTCACTTCTCTGAAGGCAGCTTCGGCATTGTCATAACTTCTTGTTATCTGAGAAACTGCACATCTGGATTAGAGAACCAAAGGAACCCTTTTAGTTTCTTTTTTTTTTTTTCTTTGCTCAGTATGTGGAGCAATGGACAGTAAACACCAGTCTTTCTGAATTCTGACCCTGTCATAATATTTTTAAGAAACAAAGCTTCATTTCAGAAGTTATTTGGCTGTAAGATTTTCTGTTAGACCCCCCATTAGGAAGGTATACCGTAGAAACAGGTTCAGGGAGAAAAGAGGTGAGGTCCACGAAGGAAATAGGGAGGAGAGAGGAGATGGGAGGGAGAGGGTCAGTATGCAACCTCAACAGAATAGCATTATGGAAGATTCTGCTGGATATAGGTTGCCTAATAGAAATATAGAAGATTTTGCTGGATATGGGCTGTCTAATAGAAAGCTGACGTGGATTGAGGAGAGAGAAGCAGTGGAGGACGCCAGTAGGGGGGACAAGGCACGGACTGCATAACCAACTGCTGAGCTGGCCATGAGAGAGGCAAGGGAGCGGCAGAAGGGAATCTGTCAACAGACTATATATACATGCAAGGAGCTAGGGAGAGGGGTATCGGGAAATTAAGTGGGTAGAGGGAGAGACCAAGCCTCTCGAAAGCTTGGGTTTCATTTCAGTTTTCTGTGCATTTTCATCTTTGCTCAGTTTTCCTTTCTGTTTTTCGAGAGTCAGTTCTGTAAATCCAGTTTCTGGATTCCAGTTCAATAAATAAAAACAGTTTCCTATCAAGTGGTATCAGAGCTCCCGATCTTGGGAGCTGTGAATGGTGAAGCCTAAGATGGAGAGTAGGGTGGAGACGCTGGAGAAGGGAATGGAGCAGCTGAGGCATGACTTTGACAGAATGAGAATGGAAACTCAGCAGGAGAGAATGGAGGCCCGGCAAGATAGGGAAGAAAGAGGGGCCCAAATCAACAGAATAGAGCAGGTTCAGCAGCAAATGCTGCAGTGGATGAAAGGGAAGGAGGCCATGCCAACCAGAAGGCTGGCGGGGATGGTGACAGAAGAAGAAGAAGAGTTACAGGGAAGGGCAGGTTCCAGTGGGACTATCACTGGACCTACTCGAAACACAACCTTGGGAGAAAGAGGGAGGAAGTTAGAAATACCAATCTTCTCAGGAGATGATGCCTTTGGGTGGGTAAATAAGATAGAGAGGTATTTCCAAATAAATGCCCTGGAGGATCATGAAAAGCTAGATGCAGTAATGGTAGCATTGGAAGGGAGAGCCTTGAATTGGTTTTCCTCGTGGGAAACCCGCAGCCCACAGGCGAGTTGGACTGAGTTTAAAGAGGCTGTGATAAGGCGGTTCCAGCCCTCTTTAGCTCAGAACCCATATGAGCTACTGCTGGGACTCCACCAATCAAACTCAGTCATGGAATATAGGGAGCAGTTCGAGCTACTCACGGTGCCATTAACAGTAGCTGATGAAAGCATGCTGAAGGGGATATTCCTCAATGGCTTGAAGGAGGAGGTGAGAGCTGAAATGAAGCTTCACAGGGTGGAAACTTTGGCAGAACTGATGGACTTAGCCTTACTGGTGGAAGAAAGAGATTTGGTCATAGGAAAAGGAAAAGGAGGAACAAGCTCAAAAGGTCTAAACCGACCCTATTTCTCCAGCAGAACAGCTGCGGTGGAAGTGGGAGCGAAATCCCACTCCAGTTATGATTTAGCTTCCAGAGGCAATTCTGGACTCACCACTGCCTCCAAAGCTGGATTCACGGGGCAGAAGGCTGCAGAATTCTTTTCCGCAGAAGGAAGCAGTCTCCCGAAGAAAGCCACTGGATTCAAGAGGCTAACAGAAGCAGAAATGTGGGATAAGAGAAGGAAAGGGTTATGTTTTAAGTGTGATGAAAAGTTTGGTCCAGAGCATGTTTGTAAATACAAACAGCTGAATGTATTACTGATGGGAGCAGAGGAGGAGTTGACATCATTAGGGGAGGTACCGGAAAGAGGAAGATGAAGAAGCGAGGGCGGTAATGGGAGGAGATCAGGCGTTGCAACTATCAATTAATAGTATAATGGGATTAACCTCAAAAAAATCCCTCAAGTTGTGGGGCGAAATACAAGGGAGAAGATTGGTGGTGCTAGTAGATTGTGGAGCTTCCCAGTAATTTTATTGATAAGAGGATAGTGGAGGAGCTGAAGTTACCCTCTACAGGGACACCAGAATATATAGTGGAGGTGGGGGACGGGCATAAAATTAGATGCCAAGGGGTATGCAAGGGGGTGAACATGCTGGTGCAGGGGTTCAATATTATAGCTGATTATTACTTGTTTGAGTTAGGAGGAGCTGATGTGGTCCTCGGGCTGGAATGGTTGAAAGGGCTGGGCGAGATCAAGGCCAATTTTAAAGAGCTCACAATGAAGTTCTCATCGAAGGGAGAGTTAGTCACGCTACAAGGGGACTCCTCATTGTCCAGGTCGGCAGCATCCTTAAAAGCTATGATGAAAGCTTTACATAACGAAGGAGAGGGATTCTACATAGAAATATCCCCCCGGGAAGACCAGCAACCAGCAGACGATAATGACTGGGAGGAATTGCAGCAAGTCCTGGAGGAGTTTCAGGACCTCTTCAAGGAACCTTATGGTCTGCCCCCTTCTAGGATGCAAGACCATGCTATCAGACTGAAAGAAGGAGCTCAAGTGCCCAACATAAGACCATATAGGTATCCCCATTACCAGAAAAATGAGATTGAGAAAGTGGTAGCTAAAATGTTAGCAGCTGGAGTAATAAGGCATAGCACAAGTCCATTTTCCAGTCCCATTATATTGGTCAAGAAGAAAGATAGGGGGTGGCGTTTCTGTGTAGACTACCGAGCCTTGAACAAGGCCATTGTACCAGATAAGTTTCCCATCCCAGCCATAGACGAGCTGCTAGATGAGCTAGGAGGAGCGGTGATTTTTTCCAAGCTTGATCTAAAGTCAGGGTATCACCAAATCCGAATGAGAGAGGAGGATGTTTTCAAGACAGCATTCCGAACTCATGAAGGACATTACGAATTCTTGGTGATGCCATTCGGTTTGACCAACGCACCCTCCACATTCCAAGCACTAATGAACGAGGTATTTCGTCCATACCTAAGGAAATTCGTGCTGGTATTCTTTGATGACATACTCGTGTATAGCGGCAGCAAACAGGAGCATTTGCAGCACGTGAAACTGGTCTTGCAGCAAATAAGAGAGCATCAGCTGCTGCTAAACAGAAAAAAATGCAATTTCGGACAGCCAAAGCTGGAATATCTAGGCCATATCATTTCAGCTAAGGGAGTTCAAGCCGACCTTGTAAAGGTTGAGGGCATGACCAGCTGGCCAATACCACGAGATGTAAAAGGGCTCCGGGGGTTCTTAGGATTGACAGGCTACTACAGGAGATTTGTCAAAGATTATGGCAAGATAGCTAAGCCCCTAACACAGCTACTGAAGAAAGATGCTTTCGGATGGAATGAGGAAGCACAACGGGCTTTTGAACTGTTAAAATCAGCAATGGTAACCCTACCAGTATTAGTAGTACCCGACTTCTCCAAAACATTTGTGGTGGAGACAGATGCATCAGGAAAATGGTTGGGAGCTGTTCTCATGCAGGAAGGAAGGCCCGTCGCCTATCTCAGCCAAGGACTGTCGTGCAGGGCACAACAAAAAGTCAGTATATGAAAGGGAATTGATGGTTGTGGTACTGGCAGTAAAGAAATGGCGGCATTACTTAATGGGGAGGCACTTCGTGATCAGAACAAATCAGAAAAGCCTGAAGTACCTGACTGAACAGAGACTAAGGGGAAAGGAGCAGCAGAAATGGACCTCCAAGCTAATGGGATTCGATTTTGAGGTGCAGTACAGACCAGGAGGAGAGAATAAAGCTGCGGATGCTTTATCTAGGAGAGAAGAATTCTGCGCCATCTCCACCTTTCACGTGGCAGATTCGGAACATTGTGCAGAAGAGCTGCAGCAAGATAGCAAGCTGAAAACCATCATACAAGACTTGTTGACAGACAAGGAGGCACACTTGGGGTACATGATGAAGGGAAGCTGTCTGTACTATAAAGGGCGATTAGTGTTATCAAGGAATTCGGCAAGGATACCCTCCATATTGCATGAGTTCCATGCTACCCCTTTTGGGGGTCATTCGGGTTTTTTCAGGACATACAAGAGGATATCACGGTTGTTGTATTGGGAGGGCATGAAGGGAGACATCAAGAGTTTCGTGGCAGCTTGTGATATATATGTCAGCGAAACAAGTATCAAGCTTTATCTCCGGCAGGGTTGTTGCAACCGTTACCGATCCCAACTCAAGTGTGGAATGACATCTCAATGGATTTTGTAGGGGGTTTGCCAAAGGCACAAGGAGTAGACACTATCATGGTGGTCGTAGATAGATTCACTAAATATGCCCACTTCATTCCTCTGTGTCACCCATTTTCGACTAAAGGCGTAGTTGAGGTGTTTGTAAGGGAGATAGTGAAGCTACACGGGTTCCCGACCTCAATAGTCTCAGATAGAGACCGAGTATTCATCAGCCAATTTTGGACAGGCTTGTTGAAGCTATCTGGGACAACCCTTAAACTCAGCTCAGCCTATCACCCTCAATCGGCACGGTCAAACGGAAGTGGTGAATAGATGTCTCGAGACCTACCTCAGATGTTTCGTGGGGAATAAGCCTAAGCAATGGCCTAAATGGCTAAGTTGGGCAGAATTCTGGTTCAACGAACTACAATAGCTCCACCAAAATGTCCCCTTTTAAAGCCTTATATGGAAGGGAGCCTCCGGTTTTACTAAGGCACCCTGAGGATTCATCCATGGTTGAAGAAGTTAATCAGCTGGTGGCAGATAGAAATAAGGTATTAGATGAGCTAAAGGATAATCTGCTAACAGCACAAAACAAAAATGAAGTCACAGGCAGGACAAGAAGAGGAGGGACATTAGTTATCAAAAGGGCGATTTTGTGTATTTAAAAATCCGACCCTACCGATTCAAGTCACTAGCAAGGAAGACCAACGAGAAATTGAGCCCAAGATTCTATGGTCCCTACGAGGTAATTGAGAGAGTAGGGCAAGTCGCGCTTATAGGCTAAAGCTACCGGACTATACACGAATACATCCGGTTTTCCATGTATCCTTATTGAAAAAATCAGCAACAAGAACGGTTAGCCAGCAACCCTTGCCCAAAAGCTTAACTGAGGAATGGGAGCTGAAAGTGCAACCTGCAGCAGTGCTCAATGTCAGAACAGCTACAAATGGGGAAACTAGAGGTGTTGATTAGATGGGAAGACTTGCCAGATTTTGAAAACACATGGGAGCCCTTTGTCACTATTCAAGAGAATTTCCCTGAATTTCACCTTGAGGACAAGGTAAAACTTTTGGGGGGAGTATTGTTAGACCCCCCATTAGGAAGGTATATACCGTAGAAACAGGTTCAGGGAGAAAAGAGGTGAGGTCCACGAAGGAAATAGGGAGGAGAGAGGAGATGGGAGGGAGAGGGTCAGTATGCAACCTCAACAGAATAGCATTATGGAAGATTCTGCTGGGTATGGGTTGCCTAACAGAAATATAGAAGATTCTGCTGGATATGGGCTGTCTAACAGAAAGCTGACGTGGATTGAGGAGAGAGAAGCAGTGGAGGACGCCAGCAGGGGGGACAAGGCACGGACTGCATAACCAACTGCTGAGCTGACCATGAGAGAGGCAAGGGAGCGGCAGAAGGGAATCTGTCAACAGACTATATATACATGCAGGGAGCTAGGGAGAGGGGTATCGGGAAATTAAGTGGGTAGAGGGAGAGACCAAGCCTCTCGAAAACTTGGGTTTCATTTTCAGTTTTCTGTGCATTTTCATCTTTGCTCAGTTTTCCTTTCTGTTTTCCGAGAGTCAGTTCTGTAAATCCAGTTTCTGGATTCCAGTTCAATAAATAAAA